>OX457030.1:61887410-61949910 GCA_949752745.1 Protula sp. h YS-2021
CAACAAAACAATATTATGTGGAAAATCGTTGTTTTACTTGTTACAAATGAAAAATAAATGAAGTTAAGAATAAAGATTAAAAGCGACGGTTATGACCAACCTGCGCCTGCAGCAGCTATTCCATAACGTCCCCGTGTGATCTCTTCTTTTATATTTTAAGGGGTTGTTATCCTCTGCGGTCATATTTGGGTATGCATCACGTGGGCATATATAGCAGGGGTGGTCAAAATACCCAGTAAACATTGTGACGTCACATAAAGGCTGGATAGACGTCACGTCGATCTGATCAGCGTTTTGCTTCATTTATGGAAGTCAAAATGTTTACTTGTCGATGTTGGAGAGAAATCGATTATCTAATAAATGTTGCGAAAAGGTTGTAAATGGGCGTCGAAACAACGTCTGTCTCCCGACGTTGTAAAAGTGGGATTAAAATAGGGTGTTTTGAAAATACTTATCTAGGATCGCCGTCTAGGCAGTGACATTCAAACGGTGGCGTGGTCACGTCTCCGTAAGAATACCCCACCCTTGGATAATCCGGTAATGCAAGAAATGTATGAAGTCAGTTTTTATGAGCATTTTTCAAAGTAGGCGCGAAATAACTTAGGCACTGTCACAATTCCCAAACGTTATACCGTCATTATGGTTTATTTTCGAAGCAACAAAAAAACGATTTCCCGAAGGTTGATTTTCCGACATCTACTCAACATTGTACAATAGACGATAATAATCGTCGGGAAAAATGAAGTTTTGGTTGCGACCTACAAGGCTGTTTAACCAATGTCTCATTCAACGTTGGATGTGAACTGTGACTTCACAAAGCCCATATCATTGACTGGCATCCGGTCCTGACATTTTTTGTAGTTCATGAGACCTCAGAGAGTGCGTGCACACGGACATAATATAGAAATTTATATTTGACAGGTGCTAAGAAATAAAACTGACTTGCTCTTTATACTTTTTAGGAGGGGGAATCAAGTCATTGGATGAAATATTTTAGTACCGTTGCTAGTTTAAGAAATTCTAATAGAACTGTAGCATACTTGGCATAACATATCCACATCAGCGTGAGAAAAAAAACTTTTGTTTCTTGAAAAGTACAAGAAGTGCTTCGGAGAAAATGCCACAAGAATACCGTCATTTAGAAGTTAGATGACTGTTCGTGCCCTTCTCTTCCGACAGGGTCGCAAAAAACACATCAATTTGTCAAAAACTAAATCATAAGTGCTGCTGTTAGATCAGATATGTTGTATCTTTTGCCAGGTCCGTTGCTGTGGTCACAATGCGTGATGTCATTAGCGTCGATATGTCTCGCCTTTGTTCTCGCTTTTCTATCGTTTTCAAATTTTCAACCGCAGTTATTACCTAGCCAACAGTCATTTGAAACATTTGTCAAATAATTCAAAAATAATGCTTCGTTCCATTGAATTTTATTCAAACAGAAGATAAAAAAAAAAACAAGTGAAGAGAAGGCTGGTATTTGGTGAATAGCCACACCAAAGTCACCTTTAAATGGACAGAAGCCAGAATATCAGCTAATGACTCTAAATCAACATTAATCGCCAGCCCAGCTTGCCAAATCAAACCTACCGGTAACTGTGTCGGGGGCTGCTGCGTGTCGGATTAAAATCCATTATCTGAAGTCGAGGGTATGGCGGGTTTTGGAATTGTGGGTTGGGGGTGGGGGTGAGGGGAGGTGGGAGTGGAGATTGTGACCTTCCCAGGTGGGTGGAATCACATAGTAGAGACATGGTTGGGTTTTTCTTTTGTAGTCGTAGCGCGGCAGCTGATTGGTCGATGTCTAACGGTCTCATACTGACGTCATATACCGACCGAATGGCCGAGAAACAGAGTCACCTTTAAATCTGTCATTCAAAGTAACATTACCGCTGTTCTAAAATATGCTTAAAAAACTACGGTCTTGTTGTAATGGGCCTTTTTTCCTTGGCGAAATTTCATTATTTTTCATCATTCATTTAGTCCTTAAATTTATTTCAACAAGTAATTGCTGGTCTCGTTTTTTCTTTGATCCGCGCTTTAAGTTGCTGTTTTACTCCAAAATATTAGGTTCTGCCAAAAAAGCTCGTTCTATATGTTGTACAAAAGTTCTCTGAATATTTTGTTGTTGGCATTGAGTATTCACAGTTCGACCAACTTTGTAAGTAAATTTGCATTTACTTTGTAAACACCTGCCACACATGTGTGTGTATAATCGTGATTCGTGCTGGGCGGGGGTCACTGTTCTAGTTTACTAATTTGATGTGTCTCGATTCAGCGTGACCACTGTGAGCTCGCAGATATGGCCTGGAGCCAGGGCGAGACTTGCTTATGATAATCTCGTACAGGGATCGATTTCAGCGGCAAAAGTGCCATCTATACGATCGAGTTTTTATTTAAACTATTTTGTACCTATTTAGTTATCATCCCGTAAATATTTCAAAAATGTGCGAATTAATGTTTTAAGATTACTAAATAACTCTGATTGAATTTTAGCCTTTTATAAAATTTTGAAATCAAAGCAGTGACCATGCTGTTAAAAAACTGACATTGCAGTTAAACATTTTTTTGTGTGTGAATACTTTTATAACGTGACATCAATGACAATCCTGGCATTCATCACCACACGTTTAGAGGTTTGCCAGTTTTGAGGGAGGGGGTGTCCGCTACAAATAGCGAGGTTTAGCTTTGTGTATTTACACGTGCAGCGCGGAGCACTTAGTGCAAATAAAAGAAAATGAGTCTTTTTCAGAATACGCAAGGGGGGGGGGGACAAAGAAAAAACTACTTGTAATTCCAATTCGCTGTGAGAAATCCAACGAGTAGTTTTGTTTTTAGTGACATTAAAATATCGCAATACTGGTGCTCATGTTCGAATTCCACTTTGCACTGAAATCCTGAATCAACCTGGAGCACTGATCACAGAGCACTGATGAATTCGCCGTAGTTCTCATTTAGCGTTTTCACAGACAATCGAGAAGATATGTCACCAGAGAGTTATAAATACCTAAAATAACTCGGATTTTTTTGTATTTTTATTTTATTTTATTTTTTTTACGTCAAGACAAAGTTTACACGAGCTGCGCTACAAGTTTCGTGTCTGTATAATATACCACTGATACACAGAGCTAAACATCTCCAAAAGTAGCAAGTAATTCTCTGTAACAGTAAAATAATAAAGAACTGCATTGATATGCAAATGATGAGAGCTGGAAGCATAGGGTGGTAGTTCTCACTCGGCCTCAAACATTCCACGGAAACGCTATTTCCAACAAAAAAATCTCATCACGAGCCGCATTAGCATAAATGAAAGGAGCTATATATTAAAAGGATTCTGTGGGAAAATAACAACAACAAAAAAAGGCAACACTTGGATATTAGATTTTCATTCGAACTTTATGTACGTTTGGAATTGCTGCTTTAAAGGTAAGTCATTATTTTTGCTCCAAATAAATGTGTTTTTTTTTAATCAATTTCAATTTAATTCGAGATAATGGACATTAAATTATAAGCAATCAAAATTTTGAAAAATAGCTCTAAGTAAAATTATTTCAACTTATAAACACCTCAAAATCATTTAAGTAAATCTTTAGTGATATCGTTGGATCAATAAACAAAATTTCGAATATCTAAATTAAAGATATCTTAGAACTGAA
This sequence comes from Protula sp. h YS-2021, assembly GCA_949752745.1. Lineage (NCBI taxonomy): Eukaryota > Metazoa > Annelida > Polychaeta > Sabellida > Serpulidae > Protula > Protula sp. h YS-2021. The sequence goes on from OX457030.1 coordinate 61,891,061, forward strand.
TGAACATATATTTAAATAATGTCGAAAGGTTTCTTTATCAAAGTAAAGAAAGAAACGCACTTAAACCATTGAAAGATGACAACATAGAAGTATTTCTAATAAATATGAGAGATATCTTCATTACTAAAGCCTGAATACGATTTTGCAGTTATTTATCTTTAATTCGTATTGAGAATTCGTAATAGATTCCTGATAAATGCTTGTTTTGTACATCCTAATGATTCAACCATGTACTCATGTAGAAAAATCTGTAAACTGTTACAGATATCTCCAAATACCCAGTAACATCTCTGCATTATTTATAGAGACCAAAATTTTATTACTGTTATTTAAAAAATTGGATATACATTGTTTAACAGTTAGACATATTTCTAAATAATTTCTAGATGAATTCTGATATTTTTTATATTTGATCTCTTCACTTTTGACAATTTCATAAGAAAAACAGTAAACTTTCGGGCGATGATATTTTGAAATTGTTTATTAAAAAGTTACAGATACTAAGTGACTAGAAATATCTCTATGCTATTTATAGATTCCACTGATTCAAAGCTATTACAGTTATCATTCTTTGTTTTCCAGTTAGATATACACTGTAGTTCTAAATAATTTGAAATCAGTTCTATATATGTTTTATTATTTATTTCAGCACTTTTAACGTCAGTAAATTGAGTTAACTTTGCAGCAATGGCGTTTTAAAATTCTGTGTTGTTTATTTTGCTTTTGGCTGGGGAACAGTAAAGTGACGCCAAGCAAGCCATGAAGCACTGGATCTTATTTACCGTAATCCTGAGTGTATTCTGCGTAGCTGACGTCATCAGTGAAGATGCGGCAGCTGCGACTCCAGGTAACCAAGCAACATGTGACTTAGGTCTTATCATTTTCACATTTGAAATGAGTTTGAATACTTGTATTCCCCCTTTTTTGTGACCTCATTTTATGCAATGACAATGGCATTGCTGTCAAGATGGGAATATATTTTACTTTTTCCGGGACCGTTTCACAATGAGACCGTCTCAATGGGACCGTCTCACAATGGGACCGTCTTAAGTGGGCCGTCTCACAATGGAACCATCTCAGTGGGTTCGTCTCAATGGAACTGTCTCACAAATGGGGCCGTCTTAATGGGACCATCTCAATGGGTTTTTATCAGTAGAACTGTCTCACAAATGGGGCCGTCTTAATGGGACCATCTCAATGGGTTTTTATCAATGGAACTGTCTCACAAATGGGGCCGTCTTAATGGGACCATCTCAATGGGTTTTTATCAATGGAACTGTCTCACAAATGGGGCCGTCTTAATGGGACCATCTCAATGGGTTTTTATCAATGGAACTGTCTCACAAATGGGGCCGTCTTAATGGGACCATCTCAATGGGTTTTTATCAATGGAACTGTCTCACAAATGGGGCCGTCTTAATGGGACCATCTCAATGGGTTTTTATCAATGGAACTGTCTCACAAATGGGGCCGTCTTAATGGGACCATCTCAATGGGTTTTTATCAATGGAACTGTCTCACAAATGGGGCCGTCTCAATAGAACTGCCTCACAAATGAGACTGTTTCACAAACAGGAGACCTTTTACTATTTCCTCCCTTGCGCTTTCTTGCTCAGGTGATCGCATGATTACTGGGATGTTCAACTGTTTGCGTCCTGGCATGAACTGTGAAGGTGACGTCAATGCCACGATGTGTAGCGACGACGGGGAGTGTGTCTGCGAGGCTGGCCTCGAAGGCTTCGACTGCAGCGTCAACTCAAGTAACATTTCCATCTCTCAACTTCATATTTAAGTGCACAAGCTACACCATATAAAACAAGTACATCAATGAAAATTACACCATTTCTTACCCTCCAATGCTGTTAGAGTTTTCAAAGAAACAATAATTGGCGCTAAAACGCATAAAAGGCGCTGTCAAATTGTCGATGCCAGTTTTGCAGGATAATGCGGGAAATTGCCAATCCGACTCATTTTAAAATAAATTAATAAAATTAATGGTGTAACGTTGAAAAAAAGCACATGAGTTTGTCCCTAAATGCAGCGGACGTATTGTCGGACGACCAATGCGTGTGCGAGAATGACGGCCAGTGCGTGAGAGACGATGCTGACTCTCCTAGCTGTTTCTGCGCAGACTCGGCTTTCTTCGGAGCGGCTTGCGAAAACAGCCGAGGTACCCACTATGCATATAATTTTCTCTTAGCGAAAAACACACTTCATTGTGACTTATTCTTGTGTATTCTGACGTAAAAACGGGGAGGGGGGGATTGGGAGGGATTGGGGAGCACTCGTGTACCAAGTAGTTACAATGTGTGCCCATGACTTTTTAAAATGACCCATAAACGAAGAGTGTTTAGTTTGAACTAAAACGCCGTTTTTAGAAACAAATGCGGAATACAGTTATGAAATAACTCCCTTTTTGTGGAGAACGAGGAGTACTTCATGAAGATTACCCCCTTTTTTAACAAAATTGACACTCCTCGCGGACCGCGTCTGGCCTCAAAATTGCCCTCTTCTCTGCTTTTTTGGAACATGCATCGTAACACATCCCATCCCAAGTAGCCCCCATCCGGGGGATAAAACACACCTCTTTTTAAATCTAATAATTATAATTGCAAAATGTTCTATCGGCCAGTTTTGCAAATATATCCAAGTTAAAAAATGCACTACCACCTTGTAAGACCTTTCTGGAATGATAGCGGAAAATGGGGCTACGTTTGGCAGACATGTTCCAATTTATTCGCACTGCGAAATAAACAGTCGCGGTTAAAGCCATCGGCGCCCTTGTTTAGAACGGCACTCGTTAAATACATTTTAAAACTATTTCAGTTGAACAAACCTGCAATGTGGATTCTATGGAGATAAAAATCACACCGTTTAACAACGTCAACGGTTTCATTGGTTTGATCTACGTGAAGACCCAGGCGTCCGACAGCGCATGCGTGTTCGCCGAGGGAGAGCCGGGCACGCTGCAACTCACTCTCAACTTCGAGCAGTGCGGAGGAGCAGAAAACTCGACCACGGTATGACGTATGCATGACGTAGGCATGACGTATGTGCATAAAAACCACGGGTTCACCCCGTTTTCTCCCCTTTCCCCGTAGCCCTGATTTGCCATTCAAATGATTAAAATTCCCCTCAAAGAAACAGCCAAATATCTCTTGCTTGTTATATTTTAGCTCTAAATCTACCCCCGACACCTTACGTTTGACAGTCACAAGGGAAACAAAGGATAACATGGGAGACATGCATTTCTCTTTTGTTTTTACAAGGCGGAAGGCGACGTGGTGCAGACGTTCAAAATTATCGTGCAGTATGATGACTTATTTGTCACGGATACAGACCAGGAATTTACCGTAAACTGCATCATAAAGGCCACAGACAGTCTCGTAAATAACGACGATGGAGCACAAATAGCCACCAACGAAGAGTTAGTGATTTTTATTTATTTGTTTATTTAGTTATTTTTAGCTTTTATTTATGGCTCTAATCACTTAGCAGATAAATGCCACCTTACGTTTTAGAATTCAAAGACAATAGAATTAAAACAAAAATATGGTTGGTGTCACTAAATTATAGGACAGTATTTAAGTTTCCAGAAAACCCGGGTTCCGTCTAACATTTGACTTCCGTTTCATTCATTTCAAATGACGTTTCATTGCAGGGACACACCTCTGCAGCAACAGGAAGTAACACAGGAGGTACTTCCGGTGGATGTGGAGCTGTTGCAAGCTGAAGACCTGTCCCCCATTGACGGGCCCGTGAGAATAGGAACCCTGCTCACACTGCGTCTCACTCTCAACGGTGGAGACGGTAACTCTCTCTCTCTCCCTCTCTTTCCGCGCTCGTTCTCTCTCTTTCTCTCTCTCACCCTCTCCCTCTCTCTCTCTCCCTCCCCCTCTCTCTCCCTCTCTCTCCCTCTTTCTCTCTCTCCCTCTCTCTCCCCCCTCTCTCCCTTCCCCCCCTCTCTCCCTCTCTCTCTATCTCTCTCTCTGTTTTTCTCTCTCTCTCACACACACATATCACATCTGGTTCATTGTTTGCATTTTCAGTGTACGACTCGTTTCGCTGTGAATTCGTTCAGGCGCACAATGGCCTACAGACGGAGCAGCTCGACTTCGTCAATGAAGCGTGAGTTTTCACACGACATATCAAATCAACAGCCTTTTTTTTTCATTTATTTGGCAAATGCAAAAAAAGAAGACACAGAAAGAGAGACTGAGACTGAGAGACTCAAATACGACGAGAACGAGAGCGAGAGAAAGAGAGAGAGGAGGAGGAGGAAAGCAAGAAACTGTAATATAGGCATTCTAACAAGTATTGCTTTCGCTGTTAGATTGTCGTCTGGTTTTTGTTGAGCAGGTGCGTGACAGAGGTGGCCGGTCGTCGTGGTAAGAAAATCGTCAAGGATTTCACTGGTGACGTCACATCACAGATCTCGCTCACCTTCAAACTGTTCAAATTCAAATTTACCAGCCAGCTTGCGTTTCGCATCACAGTGAAGCTCTGCAAGGGCACTGGAGGATGCAATGCCACAGTAAGGAGTCTAATGTTGAGAGACGTGGGTTTGTTTCGCCGCACGGGGGTTCGGAACAGGCTCGCGCCTTTGGTAAGGCCAGTAAACAAGCCGTCGTAGAGAGCAAAGCCCCCCCCCCCCCCCCAACCAAAATTGGAAATCCAAGATGGCGGCCACTGTGACCTTGAAATTAAGTCAGAGACAAAACAAAAATAAAGTGTGCTTACCCACTATGATAGGTCACATACATGTCAAATATCATAGGAAACGGATCAGGAGACTGAGCGTAACAGCCGGCGATGGACGGGCGGACGGATGCACAGACAGAAGGGCAGACAGACGGACAGAAAACAACCAAAATTGTACAAAATTGCTCGCTCCAATAAGGCCTAATCCCAGTAACACACATAGAATAGGTTCAGTAATGTAAATCAGAGGATTTCCAACAACAGGTGTTAATTATTTTAGGAGACAGTACTAAGCTCAGATCAGACTCCATTTCAATAAATTGCTTTTGAATATAAGACTCACAGTATTTTGAAAGAGGGCAACAAAGAGCATATTTCAATATTAAATATAATATAAAATGATTGATGGGTTTTCAGGATTGTCCGGACAGCGGCTTCATGGGGTTAGGACGTAAGAAGAGAGGGATAGAGGATGATCTGGATATCCACACGCCCAGGGATCTGTCCCCGGACAGCCACGACAAGTTTGAGCGCCTGTCAGCTGGGGTACTCGTTCTCTTGCCCGGAGAAGAAGAAGAAGAAGAAACCAATCCCACACAAGGTGACGCATGGCTGGGAATTTAGTAGATAATTTACATTGGAACTCTGGGATTGGACCACATTGCGGAGGGGGTATGAAAGAAAGGGTTGTTTTACTGTGTAGCTTTGTTGTACCTCTTACATAACAATATAACTATATTAGCAGACATGGTTGTTACCGTACTGATTTTTTTTATTAATTTTTATTTAACAATAATTTAACAATCTGTTTAATAATAATGGCAAAAGCTGGTTGGTTTCGCGACCAAAAACACATAAAAGCAACACTTAAAAAATGTTTTATACTATAAACTGTAATGTGATTTTGCTATAAAAAATAAAGTGGTGACTGTAACTTCAGGTGTTGTCCAATCAACGGCGCCAAGAGGTCATTACGTCACAGCTGAGCCAGGTCTTTGTTTACAAAATATCTGGATAGTCACATGCATTCTCCTGACAGCACTCGTGTGTGTCATAGCGGGGGCCCTGATTGGCTGGCTCTGCGTGCGCCGGAAACTCTCCAAGTCCAAGGACACTGGGGCCGGATACACAAATCCGGCTTACAATACAAAATTCTAAGTTAATACAGAGTGAATGTAATCAAGTCGGACTTGTTTATAAAAACACCAACTGCAGTATGTTATCCTGTATATGTGTCAACTTTCTTACTTAATATGTTCAAAAATTGGTTGAAAATCTTCCATTTGAAAATAGAACTTCATTGCAGAAGTTCAACATTGTTTTTGTTTTTAGAAATGTCGAGCTTTGAAACTACATTTGAATTTCTCTAATATTTGCAAATAGCGTCCCGTTGTATCTGTCAAAGAAATAACATTTGAGCGAAGGAAATTTAACCAGCCTCAAATAAAAATAACACAACATTAAGATTTCATTTTACCCATCAATAACTTGCCGACTGCTGCAGAAGGACGTGGGGGGAGGAGGTTGGGGATGGGAGGTGGGGTGGGGATTGAGGTTGTTCCATATTTCAAGCATCACATTTTTTTCTTTAGTGAAAAAACATGTTTAAATTATTTTAAAAAACTAACAAATTTCCAGAAACATCGTATCCAGATTTCAGTAGTCAGATTATTCGTCAAGTAAAGCAAAACAAAATATGGGGAAATGATCGCTACTGTTCTTAACAGTAAGATAACTTTTAATTGCTTATTTGCCCACATTTCAAGGACAAATGGCTTACTGGCGAACATTAAAAAAACTTATGCCACAGTATAATGTTATAATTTAGAGAAAACTGAGTTCACTTTTTGCTTATTATTATTATTATTATTATTATTATTATTATTATTATTATTATTATTATTATTATTATTATTATTATTATTATTATTATTATTATTATTATTATTATTATTATTATTATTCATTTAGTCATTTACAATACGCATAACCATTGCGACAGAACCAGTGGGCGTTGTAATATAATGCTTCTTGGGTTGAAAACAAACATCAAATGACGTCACGACGACTTGATCCTTATTTGCATTAGTTGTTTTTTTCTTGGAGTTTTTATTATTATTTAAGAAAACTGATTTCTCATGTTAAGCACATTAAGTTGAGGGTACAAACTTCATATTCTGTGAAAACTTAAGAATACTACAAAAGGGACAAAGTTATTACACACAGTATTTCAGACCGGCCCTTATTCAGTAAAAACTTTCGTCAAGATAATCATATGATCAACCATATTATGATCATGTGGTTGATCATACAGGGGTGACGGTTGGCTCAGTTGGTTAGAGCCTTGGCGTGGTAATCCCAAGGTCCCTGGTTTGAATGATAAGAGGAGGACTAATATTCGCTTCAGTTGCCCAAGCTACATGAATACAGTGGATTAGATCACCTATAACGGGATTCAAAAATAACGCCCACTGAGCCTTTGGGCCATCCCGTTGATAAAAGCACAAGTTCACTGTGGCTTGTACAAGTTCGTCATGCGTTCACTGTATGATGACGTCACTAACCGCCATTCATCAGGGACACATTCGAAGCTCTTGATACCAGCAAATGGTGGTGTCCTTCTCAAACGAAGAAAATCAAGAACGGGACTATTGGAAAGTGGTCGAGTTTCTTCAAGTGTGGAATTATACTGCCAGTTGTGAACTCAAAGAGACTCTTTGTCATCGGTTGAGGAGATGGAACTGCTTGGAAACATATCACTTTATAGGTAATATATCATGAACATGTTCACATTATGCTCACAGCTCAAATTTTGAAAATGTATTTTTTAAGTGTTAAAATGCCACAAAGGAACTGAACTGGCACATGCTTCTTTAATTACAGCATGGAGTTCTCATAAGCATGCAATTCTCATAAGCATGGAGTTCTCATAAGCATGCAGTTCTCATAAGCATGGAGTTCTCATATATGACACGCTTTGTAGACCATTATTCAGAAGCCCGTGATCTCATTATCAATGGTCATCTTTTTACACTGGTCTTGGCTGTACCAGAATATGCTACGCGAATTGAATGGTCTGGTGAGGTCATGATATGGTACGCGGAGGTCAGATTTTGCTGTGAAGTGTGAACAGCCTCACTAGCAATACTCTGAAGAGTGAATGGTAAAGGCGTACCCAAGTCAGTTCGTACCCGAGTCAGGTCATACCCGAGTCAGATTGCACCCAAGTCAAGTCGTACCCGAGTCAAATCCTAACAAAGTCAAGTCGTACCCGAGTCAAATCGTACCTAAGTCAAGTCGTATCTAAGTCGGATTGTACCAAAATCAGTTTGTACCTGAGTCAGATCGTACGCAAATCAGGTCGTTCGCGAGTCAGGTGGCACTTAAGTCAGGTGATACCCGAGTCAGGCCGTACCAGAGTCAGATCATACTCGAGTCACGTTGTATCTGAGTTAGGTCGTGTCCGAATCATATCGTACCCGAGTCAAGTCGACCCAAGTCAAGTCGTACCTTAGTCAGACCGTATCCAAGTCAGATCGTACCCGAGAAAGATCGTACCCAAGTCAGGTCGTACCCGACTCAAGTCGTGACCGAGTCAGATCGTACCGAGGCAGGTCCCACCCGAATCAAATCGTACCCGACTCAAGTCGTACCCGAGTCAAATCGTGTCCAAGTCAAGTTGCACCCGAGTCAGATCGTTCCCCAGTTAAGTCTGGCCCGAGTCAGGTCGTACCCGAGTCAAGTCGTACCCGAGTCAAGTCGTACCTGAGTCAGATCCTAACCGAGTTAGGTGTATCTGAGTCAGATCGTACCTGAGTCAGGTAGTACCCGAGTCAGGTCGTTCCCGAGTCAAATCGTATCCAAGTCGTACCCAAATTGATCACGTCACACCCAAGTGTTTGCGGCCAAATCGTACCCTGCAATGGTCAAGCCGTACTCAAAACAAAATATTATCAAAAATTAAAAGTTAGTTTTGCCCTGAATATTTTTTAATTTCATTTAGCAATTGACTTAGTGATAACATACACCGCTTTGAAGCACTACGGCTTGTAGTTATTGCCTGAGTTACATTATTGCTGTGTTAATCACGGCCAACATTCTGACAACAGATAACATATAACCGATAACAGATAACAGATAAGATAACATTACAACATATAAAATATCCCCACAATCACAAAAGCAGAGCTACACGGTCTTTGTAGAATTCATTCTTTTGACTGCAAATTGAGAAATTCTACGGGAGAAATTTCTATAAAAAAAAGATATAAGGCGATATACAGGAATGTAACGACACAACGCACGCAAAAACTTCAGCAAAATTCGCAAACTTCCCCGACAGGAACGCTGTGCTTCATACTTGAATCAATGTGCTGCATTTAATGAGGAACATTACGTGTGAAAATCCAGAACGAGAATCACTTCCTGTCCCGACACCGATACGGGAGAACCAACGATCACTTGACATTGTGTATCTTGAGTTCAGAGTCTGTAAAAAAAAACGTGAAACGTGATTACCGCCTTGAAATTAAGACCACCTCCAACGTAAGACCACCTTTGTTTTTACCCGATTTAATTCGCCCTCTTCCTTCTTCCTGTTATAAAGTGGCAAACAGCCTCTAAATTAGAAACCCCTCTGATTGGTCCTGATTGTATTCTTAATCTAGATCACCTCTCCCCCCTCCCCTTGTATATAGCCTAGACTGGGGAACACTGGCATATGACCACCCCACAAATGGGACCACCTCACCAATGGGACCCCCTTCACAAAAATGGGACAAATGGGCCCAACCCACAAATGGGACCATCTCACAAGGCACGACCACTTTTCATTAATCCCATTCTAGAAGTTTTCCATTTTGAACAACGTCACAAACAGGACCACCTACAAATCGTACCACTTTGATTTAGCTCCTCAGGTGGTCCTATTTCTGAGGTTCCACTAAAAAGCGAAAGATTAATTTCACGGAAACTGTAGTTTCCCTAAAATTTAGAAATCAGAAATAAATTGCAATTATGCATAAAAGGCGCTTTTTCGAAAGAAAAAATTAAGTGATTGCAATTGTACATCAAAGTTATTTTGTGTTTTTTCCCTAGGGAAACTATAGAAACTGGGGTTTCCCTGAAAGTGATCTTTACCTGTAACATATATATATATATATATATATATATATATATATATATATATATATATATATATATATATATATATATATATACAACTACTCAGGTAACCTTTTTGAGTAAATTAAACATTCCACACGTAAATGTTAAATTCCAATAGCTGTGATGCTCGATTTTACTTCTTTCCCTCGCTCGCCCCGCTCACTCTCCCCGCTGCCCCCCCCCCCCCCCATCCCCCTCCCTCCTCCGAAACCTTCGTGACGCCATATGAATGGCATACATAGCACTTAAAACAAAACAGAGCACTCGTCTGATCAAGACGTCATAAACAAAGTGCTATCCGTTGTTAGCACTTCATAACAAACAAACAAACAAAATCAAGTTAAGTTTAGAAAAGAAGGCCTTTTAACTATCTGCATTGTTGGTCATGTACAAAGGATATTATTAGAGCATCATAAATAATACACATCTGTGTCTCAGGATGTTTTGTGTAGTAATTACCCTACAATTACCGCATGTTATTAACACTTATGTTACACAATAAAAGGTCATTTGAAAACCTTTGAAACTGCATTTAAGATTTCGAGTTTTTGAGTTTGTTCAATTTTGCGTCGCTTTATTTCACATGGGGACATAAATCTATGAACGCCGTCAAACGTTTTAAGAGCGTTACTGGACCTCGGTTCTATGACGTGATGTGATGTTTTGTGCAACGACCTCGATTCTATAAAACTGATATGATGTTTTGTGCAGCGTCCTCGGTTCCCTTACGTGATGTGATGTTTGTACAGTGACCTCAGTTCTATAACGTGATGTGATGCCTTGTGCATTGTGAAGTGCTGTCCAGAATAACGGACTGCGATAACCTGTTAGCACGAGAATCCCCACACAATGATCTCTGGACGTTAGTGCAACGTTAGGAGAACCTTTCTATGATCCTTTTTACTTTTATGATTCCTCACCAAAGTTCGAAAAGATCGTATGGATAAATAATGGCATTCAAATTAACCAGTCTATTTTAGTCTAATTTGAAAAAGAAATGAAAACTTAGCTGGAAGATTATGGCAGGAATTATGGCACGATTGACAACGAATAAACATTGCTGTGTTAATGGTCCCACAGAAACTTGTCATCACGTAAGAGCTTAGCCAGTTTCACATTATGCGGTGTATAAAATTTCTGCAATAAGCTTTCAGTTCTTTTGAGCATCTTTTCGTGTGATATGAACCACTGAATGCGAGAGCCCGTTTCCTTCCCGACTCTTGTCGAAAAACCGTGTCGAACTTTTAAATGCATTTTGCCCCAAAAATCTAAATTTCGGAGACCTAAAAATGGAAACACTTGTTCTGTTAAGGATTTGTTGGGATTTTCAATAAATTCTTCAAATTTTAAAAATAGAAACTGCTGCCTTGGGAAGATGTTTACCCAGTCGTTCAGGTAAAAGTAGTACAGGCTTTGGCGCGTGGCGTTTATTGCGTCATCAAGCCATGTGCATTGGATTGGCTTAAACGTGTGAAGCTCGGGGAGATCGAACATACAGCGGTGCAGCGAGTAGCCTTCTTTTCTACATGTTCTCCACCAGGCTATTCCATTCAGTGTACCGTTGTGGAAGTCTGATGGTGACACGGCATGCAAATACCGATAAAACGAGTACACCCTGCTCACGGGATTACGCATAATCACAATGAATTTACTATCTGGATTGAGCATGTGGATTATCCGAGCTGACGAAGCATTGTATGCAAAGTTAGGCTTTAATCCGTTGTAAAAATTATTATCGTATTGAAGTCCCTGTCTGGAGAATCCCCACGTGCCCCAACTGTCAATCGTGTGCGTCGAGTGATCGCCAAATATCATTGCGATTCGCTCGCCGTAGTACCGGAAGTTGGCGGCCAGTTTGTGACTTACGAGTGCGTCGTGGGAATTGACGTAGTTCTGTACTTTTCCGCCGTCGAGAAATCTGCAAGCAGGTATTTTACTACTAATACTAAATGCGTAAAAATTCGCGAAACAATAAGTACCTGGGGAAATGAATTTTTAGAGCTTTTTGTCGTAATTAGTGTGTAGTATATGTTTTTCAGTATCTTTATTACTTGGAAAAAATATGTGCTTCAGGGCTCGAGTTCAACCGACTAATATTCTTTTCTTTTTTACTTCAAAGATTCTTGCATAAGTAATTTAATTGGTTTTCATGATTATTTTTAACGGATCAATCAATATTATATTTGACCGCAGCTGTTTTTAGAAGCAAAACGACAGATCGACACAGGGTTGCACATAGAGAAAATCAGATTCACGGTGCAGATATAAAACACACACGTACACAGACTCTCTCACACACATACACACGCACACCCACACATACACACACACACACAAGCATACTCTTACTCACACATGCACATACACACAGGCACACACGAACACTCACACATGCACGCACGCACACACACAACGATTACCGCGATAAATCAAACCAAGCCGGTTCTTTCTTCGGTGGCCGCATGATATCCGGATGGGACATCATTTTTTGAAACAATTCTGTTGTTCCACATTTCATCCACCCAATTACAAAGTAGTACGGGAGACATCTGAAAAATAAAATCAATGTGCATCCGCGTAAACAATATAGCATGGTATCACTCCACGGGCTAGCACTGCACATCCTCGATATAACTACGCGAAGAAAATGTAAATATCCGTCCGCTTAAAAAAGCACTTGTTTATGTCATTCCACAACACTATGTACTTCAGAAAAACTGTTTAAAAGATATGATTTTGTAAAGAGTCTTTCACCAAAAAAAATCGAAAGGAAAATCAAGGAAAATACACTTTCAGAATTCCATGAGGCCAATTTGGATAACCAGTGAAATATATGGTGTGGCACATGAATTTTCCAGGAGTGCCAGCAAAAAAAGTTCGTGGCATTTTTAGCATATATTTGGCTGACTTCCGACGTCGCGAGAGGCTCCACGGTTCAAACGACTTCGCGGGGTCGGCAAACGAACGCTCGTATACTGGGTAATGTCAATAAGCACACGTGCCTCGTTTGACACAGGCCCAACTTTGGGGAATCTGCTGTATTCACAGAAAATGCCTGGAGCAAGATTTCGACTTGTGATCATTGGTCAATTTACCAACATGTTTCCGTGTATTTTTTTTTTTTTTTTTTTTGATGTGATAGAGCGGAGAAAATCAAGCGAGAGAAATACTCCGAATGCTAAGCAAGACTTCCCATTACGCTGTTCACAGTCGATGGGGCCCGTTCACATTGAACCCTTGAGGTTTGGACTCGATTAGCCAACACGAAAGCATAACAGTTGGTCATATTAATGTTCTCAAATGAAGTGCATGAGAACAAATTCCTGGCGTTCTCTTGATAAAAAGTCCCCGTGAGAAGACGCCCGGTCCAACCAATGTGAAATGTTACAGGAGAGTCTCTCATATCCCAACTCGGTGGGGGACATGGATTTTGTTCGGATATGAGAAAGTGCGGTCGTTTATGAGTACCAAAATATTCAATATCCAAAGCTGTTCCTTTTCTTTTTCTAGGCATGATGCATTAATTTTATTGTTTCTCTAATTACGAACGTTTCAATTATGCCAATATTTTTTCGGGAAAGACCGTTTTGGCAAAGGCCTTTAGGTCCAAGGTCCTATTGTTCAGGGCCCTTCTGTCCCGGATTCATTTAATAGGGGGACGGGCAAAATGGCAACGGACATAATTGCCATTTTGTCCGTTGCAATTTTGTCTTAAAACCGTTTTATAACTCCTGCATTCATATTGTTAACAACAATGTATACCACGTGACGGCTCCCAACTGATCACTTTGCCGTTTTTATAAAACACCTGACCTCTGAGCACATATATCTGAATCGAGGACAAAACGTCACTGGTCATAAGGTCCCCGGTTATAAGGTCCCCGGTCATAAGGTCCCCGTTCATAAAGTCCCCAAATACATTCGGGGCCAAAACGTCTGCGATTAAATATAAATAACAAATAAGTTTTAAACTTAAATATAATTTTTTTTTATTTTATAAAAAAAGGTGTTTGATTTTTAAAGTACTTTCAGCTCGCTTGCTGAGTAAATATTTGAGATGACTGCTGTTTATTTTAGGATTGCGTGATTAAGGATCGCAGGAATGACTAAATACATTCAACGCCAACGAAACACTTTAGTTACCTGAGATAAGAGATATTAATTGAAATCTTGTGAATCCACACCTGTATTAAGGGATTATTAGATGCAGAAATGTTCCAATTCCACAGCCCTAAAAAACGCACTATCATTGTAGGAGATTAATGATTAAATTTAAACCTTGTGAATGTAGACCTGGATTAGGGATTAAGGCTTACAGGAATTGAATAATAAATTTAAGGAGAATTTCTTGTGAAGTAACTCTTAACTTTAGATAGTCGAGTAAAGATGAGTTCAATTTACTATAAACAGGGCAACTTTTGCCAATCTTTATCAATCGCATATTGACAGTACGATTGAGTAAAATGAATATCGATGTTTTAGAAAGCAATAAAGGCGGTCACAAAATTGTAGTTAGTGGCTTTATGTACACAAAAATTCTTTCTTATCGGAGACGTTTTGACCCTTAATTCATTTATGGATATGGCCGAGGACTTTATGGTCGGAGACCTTATGCCCGGGGACTTTATGGCCGGGGACGTTTTGGGTGGTTATGTATAAACACAGAGTGGAGAATATTTCAGAAAGTAGTATCTATATCTATGAGTACTATTTTCGCGGAATGCCCAGTGGATCTGCGGAGTAAACAGGTGTTGTACACAACACTTGCTTGCTTGTCCATGATCTCCGCCATGCTTGTTTTCGGCCATCGTTTAAAATGTATAATATATATATATATATATTATATATATATATATATATATATATACATATACATATACATATATATATATAGTAAAACCTGCCTACACCGGACAACGGGGGGCTGGCGGATTTTGTCCGGTATTTGGAGGTGTCCGGTATTTTAGGGGTCTTGTGCATCGGGGTACATACAATTTGACCAACCGCAATTTGACCAACCACAATTTGACCAACAGAAATTTGACCAACTCCAATTTGACCAACCGCTTAATGGAAAAACTGACACGCACGCAGACCGGCGAACGGACAGACAGATGGAAATGATCACCCTATTTATAAATTAATGCATGTCAGTGTAAATTCCGTAAATTATTTTCAGAATAACAAAAACCACGCACAGAAAATGGTAGTGACCAGAAAAACATAAAAAGTGGTTCGAGAAAGAATTTTTGGGTACATTAATTATACATAAATATCTATTACAGTACGAATATCGAAAATTTTACACAATAAAATTATAGCTCCATAGAGGTAAGACACGAGCAGAAACGTGTGAGCTGTGAGGCAACATTAAGGATTTCCGGTAGGGGACATGTGAACGACAACAACATGGACGGAGCAACGTTTTGTTTACATGTAGGCGACATACTTAATATTTGTGTAGAAAGTAAACGCAACAATGTAATTAATGACGCGTTCTTTAGTAGCGATATAGCATTCATGATTCATTTGTTGACCAGCGATTAATGGCCACACCTTGTACTTAACCCTTCACAGAGGAGAGAAAAACCAACAATTCAGATACGTGACAAAGGGAAACGATATCTGATAAGCCCACGGGCTAAAGTACTGCGATAAAGCAGTATTATTGCAATCAATTGTCTCCATAATAAACATTCCTTAAGCTCTGGCGATAGAATTGGCACTAAAAAGCATCTTATCAAACGCAGGCGGCCAAGAAGCTGTGCGCAGATCACTTTCTTTATTTACAAGAAACACAGCGTCTGCAGCAAGGGTGCAGATCATTTGATCAACGGTCGATTGACCAACGGTCATTTCACCAACGGACAATTGACCAACGGTCGATTGACCAACGCCTTAATAAAAAAACGACCATTTGACCAACTTTTTATTTTTTCAAGTTATTTCAACCTTTATTCATAAAATTGTTTATTTTTTTTATTTACTGCACATTATCCTTTAATTGCTGTGTGTGGATTAAGAGGGGCAAATACTGAAGTAACCATTTACACGCGAGATGACATCTAAGACCAGTCCGGATTAAAACGGCCCTTTGCACGAATTAAGAGCAGCTAAAATACACCCGTAGCTGTAAAGACAAACGCCAGGGAGATGACACCTTATCCGGATTATAACCCCCTTTGTAGAAATGAAGAGTGGGGCCATGTTAGACAATATTCCAGTACCTTTGACACCCTGTGGCAGTGATTGGTTCAGATGGTTTTCCATATTATAAGTACCTCTCAAAATGCACAGTACTCTTGAAGCCCATTGACGGTTATTAGTTTTGATGGTTTAAATATGACACCTGAGAATTTGTGATAAAGAGTGATAAAGTTCAAAATATTTTCTTTAGTAAAAAGTTGGTCAAATGGTCGCTTTTTAATTAAGGAGTGGTCAATCAACCGTTGGTCACTTGTCCTTTGGTCAAATGTCCGTTGGTCAATCGACCGTTGGTCAATTGGTGTGGCACCCTTGCAGCAAGACCAGTAGCGAATGGGCCTTTTTGAGAGTCATTTCAAAGCTTATCGCGAACTGTATGTAATATCAAGATGATTATTTGAAGGTTTAATTATGGTTGGTATCTAATCGAGTGGGACACGTCATTACGCTGGTAAATTTTTCACTACGGAAGCGATGACAAGTACACAGTTTCCAGACATCTTGTGCTGGCTAAAATCGTGTTCTTTGAACTCGGAAAAAAAACTATTACAAGTTATTGAGAAAGTAAAGCCACCGTCATAAACAGGGAGTAGAAGCGCGAGCAATCCCCTCCCCAGCCCTCCCCACCCACAATATTTGCAACATAGAAAAATAACACTTTTTCTACCCAGAAGGCCTACTATTTTTTTCTGGGTAAAATAAATCGTAGGCCTTCTGGGTAAAAAAATCGTAGGCCTTCTGGGTCGTAGGCTAAGTGGGCAGTCACCGGCCAGTCACTCAATAACTGCCATCCCCGTCCCCAACAAAAGCCTCACTCTGGCCGTTGTGCATTTTTACTAAACGTTTGTGAATACGTTTCCGCTTTTTATGCATGACTATAGAGAAATACTCCTGGGGGGGGGGGGGGCTGGGATTGCTCCTCGACTGCTCTGTGAATACAACTCCAGGGGCATGTGAATACTCCTCAGGGAGAGTGAGAATGCTCCTCAGCTGAGTGGAATGCTCACCAGGGGAGTGAAAATGCTCCTCCAGTGGAAAAATGCTCATAAGGGGGTGAGAATGCTCCTCGATGGGAATGTGAATGCTCCTCGATGGGAATGTGAATGCTCCTCGATGGGAATGTGAATGCTCGTCCGGGGGAGTGGGAATGCCCCTCGAGGGGAGTTCGAATGCTTCTCGAAGGTGGTGGGAATGCTCTTCGGAGGAGTGGGAATGCTGCTCGAGAATTCTTTAGTTTCCTTAAACCATGTGAACAAGCTACACTTGGTGGTATCCCGACAATTCATAGTACGACTATTCATCTGATTGATGTTAATAAGCTAATTCGCACTTTCGGGTCTTTCCGGTAGAGGTGTTGTTTCGACTGCAAATTTTTTGGGATAATTATAAAGAAATGATTAGGGAAAAACATCAAAATTCTAATTTTCTTTCAACATGCACACTTTCGATTTTATAAAGCTGTCATATATCTTTTAAAACTATTTTACATATTATTCAGTCCCTATAACCAACATGTGAATAAGTTTCTGGCGAAACAGAATTTTGTTGATGTTTCCCTTTTTTTTTTTTTTTTTTTTTTTTTTTTTTCTTTTATTTCTTTACATCCTTATCCCAACTGAATTCAGCCGAAACGCAAAAACTTATCGGCAAAAGTCAAAGTGCAATTTGGCTTATAGAGTAAAATTAAGCTTTGCCTGTTTGGCCTTTTTCAGGTATAGGCCACCGCATTTACTTTGTTTTTAACCCTCCATATTTAGTTCAAAAATTGTTCTTTCAACGTATTTTGAATTAAAAAAAGTAGCAGTTATATAAAATTTAGATGAATTGTCATGGATTGTTGGTGGTATCATATGAATAAAAAATACACTTCCTTGGGTAAAACTCCCCGTTTTTTTAACAAAATGCGGTATTATGTCCGCATTTAAGGTTGGTTTAAAAAAAAAAATCATGGCCACTGACTCATTGTAACCCATCTGTACTTCAGTGCCCCCCCCCCCCCCCACCGCCACCCCCGGGAGGAGCCGAAACCTCTCCGATTCGCCGAATCATTCACCTGAGCGTATCGTTCTCTAGCAGTCCACTCCTGTTGACACCAATAGAAGCTGTAGTTTCCAGTTCCTCGTCACTCGCACCAGATCCCAGGAACTCCCTCTCGCTGCTCAGTAAATAGCACGGGTTTTTAAACTCGGGCAGAAATGGCGGACTTTCCTTGGAGACGTTCGGTGAAGTGCTTGGCACAGTCAAGTAGCGTTGGTGTGACGTCATTAGCATCACCTGGTCCGTTAGTGACGTCACTGCGCCACAGTTGGTTTGATAGGCCAATAAGCAGACAGGAAAGTAAACAGCGGGAACCACGAATAAAACCAACACCACGCACAGTACAAAGGCCCGTGACGTCATCATTTTATACAAGGTATCCGTTTTTGTTTCCTTTGTCATTATTTATTTATTTTTCCTTTGCAGTTCCCTTCGTCGCTGTTTCTTTTTATTAATTTATTTATTTTTTTATTTCAATTTTTTATGCCTTATCCCTTCCATGTACAGATGCAGCTCAATGGCGTTAAACACCAGGTCTCTTTTATCCACCTCTTCAAAGCCATGCAATACAAATTGTGTCAAAGCAATACAATGACTTAAGTAACTGTTTATTTGTGTACACCATAACCGACTCGAAAATTGTGAAATTTTAACCTATTAAATAAAAAGGATTTTTTTTTATGTTTTGGTTTATTAGTTTTAATAGTTTTTTTAATTTATACAAAAAGATATTATTTTCGACGAAATGCTGATACAAGAATGTATTATTCGTCTTTTTTTCACAACCTTTCTTTATTTTATTTTAAATGGTTTTAGTCCTCCTGGCCAAATTAACATCTATTTTTAATTCCTTTTTTTTTATCAAACTGTATCTGTCACTTCACCTTTAGTGTTATCGTTCTTATACGGTACTTCTCAGCGAAGAAGCCGCTATGAACGTGTCCATACAGAGCCATGGTTGCGACATGCCAGTATTTTTGGCTTGTCTTACTCTTGCATAAACAAACGCATCATTATCGCAGACACACAGAAGGATCTGTTTACGTCAGTTGCGAGTTATCACCAATGAGAGACATAGCGCCAGAGTTTGCAGAAATCTTAGATTTTTTTAGAAATCCTAGTTTTTTTCTAGAAATTCTAGAATTTTTAGAAATTTTAGATTTTCTTAGAAACTCTAGATATTTCTGGGAATTCTCAATATCGAAGCAAAAAAGTTTGTGATACCCTAATCTTTTAAATGGTGGAACCAATGTGCCCCCTGGATCTGCATTGTCTTGGAACCAATGTGTCCCCTGGATCCGCGCTGGCTTGGAACCAATGCGCCCCCTTGTCTTGGAACCAATGTGCCCCCCCTGGATCCACTTTGTAGTGGAATCAACGTGCCCCCAGGTTGATTCATTATGATATCCAAGCAAGATAAAATTTTAAATTTAAGAATTATCACTATACATACGTCACTAAATTTATTTGATTTGTCCATTTAGATGTAACACGTAGCCCATTTTGATGTAACACGTAATCAATTTAGATGCAACACGTGACCCATTTTGATGCAACATGTAATCCATTTTGATGTAACATGTAATCCATTTAGATGTAACACGTGACCGATTTTGATGCAACACGTAATCCATTTAGATGCAACACGTGACCGATTTTGATGTAACACGTTATCAATTTAGATGCAACACGTGACCCATTTTGATGCAACATGTAATCCATTTTGATGTAACATGTAATCCATTTAGATGTAACACGTGACCGATTTTGATGTAACACGTAATCCATTTAGATGTAACACGTGACCGATTTTGATGTAACACGTAATCAATTTAGATGCAACACGTGACCCATTTTGATGCAACATGTAATCCATTTAGATGTAACACGTGACCCATTTTGCTGTAACATGCAATCCATTTTTATGTGACACCTAACCCATTTTGATGTAACACGTAACCCCTTTAGATATAACACGTAACCCATTTTGATGTAACACGTAATCCATTTAGATGTAACACGTGACCCATTTTGCTGTAACATGCAATCCATTTTGATGTGACACCTAACCCATTTTGATGCAACACGTAACCTATTTTGATGTTACATGTAACCCATTTTGATGTAGCATGTAGTCTGTTTAGATGTAACAGGTAACCCATTTTGATGTAACACGCGACTCACGTAAATCTCCGCTTTGACGATGAAAATATTCCAGCTCTTCTTGAGCTACCTTCACACATAGGGAGAGGAGAAGAAAGGCAACGACCAAAAACACGGATTAATGCGAAGATTTTGTGACGACACTTGCAATAGCCTGTTCCATGCTGATTTTATACCATTCTGTTTTTGTGTGTTTTCTTAGATGATTTTTTAAAGACATTTTACTCGTTTTATTCGCTTATAAACGTGACTGTTGTAACCGCTTGAAATGTTGTCATGTTAGATGTCGTCATGTTAGATGCCGTCATGTTAGATGTCGTCATGTTAGATATTGTCATGTTAAATGTCGTCACGTTAGATATTGTCATGTTAGATGTCATGTTAGATGCCATTATGTTAGATGTCGTCATGTTAGATGCTGTCATGTTAGATGTCGTTATAATAAATGAAATTATGTAAGATGTCGCCATGTTAGATGTCGTCAAGTTAGATGTCGTTATGTTGGATGCTGTCATCTTAACTGGCGTCGTGTTAGATATTCTCATGTTAGATGCCATTATATTAGATGTCGTCATGTTAGATGTCGTCGTCTTAGATGTCGTCATGTTAGATGCCGTCGTCTTAGATGTCGTCATGTTAGATGTCGTCGTCTTAGATGTCGTCATGTTAGATGCCATTATGTTAGATGTCGTCATGTTAGATGTCGTCGTCTTATATGCCGTCATGTTTGATGTTGTCATGTTAAATCCTGTAGTATGAACAGGGCGAGCTGCTGCAAGCTTTGGCAGTAAGTTATGGCATCTTCAGATTGAAAGCATGGTTCATTCCAAAGTAATACTATTTTTTTTTAGCCATGTCAGCTGAAATTCCAGCAGAAAGACAACATTTTCAAATCTAAAGCAACGACTATCCCGGCAACCAGAGGAGCATATTTTCTTCTTTTTTTTTTTTGTTCTGTCGACTGAAGGCTCCGTAGAAAGCAAACTTATGCATCACATCATCCACATGTTCTTTGTGATATCGCAGGAAAAGCTGCAGCACCTTATTTGCTATCACACATCCATTTATCAGTCCTGTAGCCTACTTTGAACTCCACTGAAGATACCATTGTAGTCCAGTCGGATAAACGGTTTATTAAACACATTACAGTCTTATTAATTATTGCATTTCTGCACCTTTTTATGTTCGAGGAACGGGATAATTTTCCCCGTATCATTTTTAACGTTTTACTAAAAAGACTTATACAAAAAAAACTTGTGGCTCAGTTATATAGTTTTCTTGGGAGCTGTTGGCTATTAATATTATTTATATATTTGAACTTTATTTTTTTATTTTATTATTATTATTATTATTATTATTATTATTATTATTATTATTATTATTATTATTATTATTATTATTATTATTATTATTATTATTATTATTATTATTATTATTATTATGCTTTGCACTAAATCGTGGTGAACACTCACAAACCAGTATCAAATGGCGTGCTCTTCTGGTTTGTTTTATCTGCTTAAGTACACAGTTGGTATCGGGCTAGCGGGTCGCATTTGGAGCGGTGAGATAAATGGTATGCAGAGTCATCGGAGAGAGATGGATGCTGGCCAAATGACACATGCGGGACTGTACGGCTGTGTGTGTTCACGCATTGTCTATAAATGGCATCATTCCTACTTGCAAACTTCGTTTGCAAATGGGAATAAGTTTGTAGTTTTTCTCGAAATTTCTGCCCTTTTTTTTTTTTCCTTTTTTTCTTCTCTTTTTTTTTCCGTCACGGAGGTTTCCAGAAAACTCCTCCTACGCTATTTGACGTAGGACGATGAAATTTGGCACAGTGATAGAGGGTGACAAGATGTCGTCAAATCCGCAAATTTTTTTACCTTGACCTTGAAGGTCAAGGTCAAATTGAGGTCAAAGTTTTTCTGACCTCAAAGTGGTTTCCAGAAAACTCCTCCTACAGGGTTTGTCGTAAAAAGACGGCATGTGGCAGAGACATAGAGGGTAATGAGTTGTCGTCAAATCCGTAAAATTTTTTGACCTTGCACCTCAGAGGTCAAGGTCAAATTGAGGTCAAAATATTTTTGGCAACACCTATTAATCACGAAAAGTAGCATAAAGGTGCTCAAATCCCACCATGAATGCATAAAACGTACCCATTAAAGGGTAAACTTTCATCACTAACTTTGACCTTGAGGGACAAGGTCAAAGGTCACGTGATTTCACGCGTCCTTAACGACAGGCCGACTCATCTCGAAAACGGTGAGACCCTTTGGGCCTAAACAACGTTACATAAGAGGTACCTCGGTGACCTTGACCTTCTGGGTCACGGTCAAGGTCAAAAACCGGAAGTTGACTATTATCTCGAAAACGGTTAGAGATAGAGCGATTTTGAGCTCATTTTCGACCCTTTGGGCCTAAACAACGTTACATAAGAGGTACCTCGGTGACCTTGACCTTCTGGGTCACGATCAAGGTCAAAAACCGGAAGTTGACTATTATCTCGAAAACGGTTAGAGATAGAGCGATTTTGAGCTCATTTTCGACCCTTTGGGCCAAAACAACGTTACATAAGAGGTACCTCGGTGACCTTGACCTTCTGAGTCACGGTCGAGGTCAAAAACCGGAAGTTGACTATTATCTCGAAAACGGTTAGAGATAGAGCGACTTTGAGCTCATTTTCGACCCTTGAGGCCTAAACAACGTTACATAAGAGGTACCTCGGTGACCTTGACCTTCTGGGTCACGGTCAAGGTCAGAAACCGGAAGTTGACTATTATCTCGAAAACGGTTAGAGATAGAGCGATTTTGAGCTCATTTTCGACCCTTTGGGCCTAAACAACGTTACATAAGAGGTACCTCGGTGACCTTGACCTTCTGGGTCACGGTCAAGGTCAAAAACCGGAAGTTGACTATTATCTCGAAAACGGTTAGAGATAGAGCGATTTTGAGCTCATTTTCGACCCTTTGGGCCTAAACAACGTTACATAAGAGGTACCTCGGTGACCTTGACCTTCTGGTTCACGGTCAAGGTCAAAAACCGGAAGTTGACTATTATCTCGAAAACGGTTAGAGATAGAGCGATTTTGAGCTCATTTTCGACCCTTTGGGCCTAAACAACGTTACATAAGAGGTACCTCGGTGACCTTGACCTTCTGGGTCACGGTCGAGGTCAAAAACCGGAAGTTGACTATTATCTCGAAAACGGTTAGAGATAGAGCGATTTTGAGCTCATTTTCGACCCTTTGGGCCTAAACAACGTTACATAAGAGGTACCTCGGTGACCTTGACCTTCTGGGTCACGGTCGAGGTCAAAAACCGGAAGTTGTCTATTATCTCGAAAACGGTTAGAGATAGAGCGATTTTGAGCTCATTTTCGACCCTTTAGGCCTGAACAACGTTACATAAGAGGTACCTCGGTGACCTTGACCTTCTGGGTCACGGTCGAGGTCAAAAACCGGAAGTTGACTATTATCTCGAAAACGGTTAGAGATAGAGCGATTTTGAGCTCATTTTCGACCCTTTAGGCCTGAACAACGTTACATAAGAGGTACCTCGGTGACCTTGACCTTCTGGGTCAAGGTCAAAAACCGGAAGTTGACTATTATCTCGAAAACGGTTAGAGATAGAGCGATTTTGAGCTCATTTTCGACCCTTTGGGCCTAAACAACGTTACATAAGAGGTACCTCGGTGACCTTGACCTTCTGGGTCACGGTCAAGGTTAAAAATCGGAAGTTGGCTATTATCTCGAAAAAGGTTAGAGATAGAGCGATTTTGAGCTCATTTTCGACCCTTTGGGCCTAAACAACGTTACATAAGAGGTACCTGGCTGACCTTGACCTTCTGGGTCACGGTCAAGGTCAAAAACCGGAAGTTGACTATTATCTCGAAAACGGTTAGAGATAGAGCGATTTTGAGCTCATTTTCGACCCTTTGGGCCTAAACAACGTTACGTAAGAGGTACCTCGGTGACCTTGACCTTCTGGGTCACGGTCAAGGTCAAAAACCGGAAATTGACTATTATCTCGAAAACGGTTAGAGATAGAGCGATTTTGAGCTCATTTTCGACCCTTTGGGCCTAAACAACGTTACATAAGAGGTACCTCGGTGATCTTGACCTCCTCCATCATGGTCAAGGTCAAAAACTGCAAGTTGACCAGTATCTCAAAAACGGTCAGAAAACGGAATTTGATTTTTTGTGCCCAAATGAGGTTACATTATATTCACTTCGATGGCCTCGTTCAAGATAATAATCCGGAAGCTGACAATTATGTTGAAACACTGAAAAATGTGTCTTTGACCAAATATGCTGTGTCTCTGCCCTTGCAAGTGGGTACTATTTCGCTACCTGTAGCGAAATTCGGTCTAGTTTTCTATGTGTGTGTGTGTGTGTGTGAATCCGCGACATTTCGCATCGGTAATTTTTGCCACATTTAAAACAGTGTGAAGAATGGACTTTCTTTTTGGTGGTATCGTTTACAAATTTAATATGACTGAAATAACTACTTTAACAAGCATAAGTTTATTTAAAAAAGAAAAACTCACAAGTAATGCAATACAATGACACTAAGAAGGCAATTTCGTATAAATTCTACACAAAACCATAAGTCAGTTCTCATTTCTAATTATCTACACGTACTCCATGAACAGTTGCTACGACAGACCTCTGTCTAACGCTGCTTTTTTTTATTGTTCGGTAATCCGCCGCGTTTTCTTTGGATTTAGCTTATGTATTTATACTCAAGTTATACGGCATGAATTACTCATAATAAAAACATATATCTCGATTATTCACGGATGCGAAATGTCCACCTTTTCATTTGGATGCGAAATGACCATTGGCGATGTGACGAAATGCGGAATGCCTGGACCAACTGCCACCGGACAACCGGCAAACCGGACAGTCGGCTTCCACATAAATAATAAAACCGGGACAAGTAGTGACCACACATTCTTTTGTACGCGGTTAGATGATCCAGATTTGACTTATCATTTCTTTATACGGGGAGTGCATTACCACTGTCAACTCTGGCGAATATAAAAATATAGAGAAGTGGTGCTCCGGGGTTCCACTTATTTAAGTCAGCTCAAGACCAAAACAAAGGGATATTTCATGGCAGGCATATATCACAGAAGTGCATTTCTTCCATTCAAAGTGCATTTCTTCCATTCAAAATACTTGTCATTGCTTATACTATTCTTAAATCTAGAAATTACCCCCACTAAATGATAAATGGTGTACAGCTCGCTGATGTAAGATTGTGATAATGCTCTGCGTATGCCTTCGTGTGCTGATACTATCAATACATTTATCTGTTGCATGCGTGTATTATCTAAAGGCACATATGGCTGTACAGAGCAGGGCTGAGCACACAACCCCCTACCCACCCACCCCCCCCACCTCCCACAAAATGGCCGACCATGGCTGTGCAGAGCAGGCCTGAGCACACAACCCCCCCCCCCCCCACCCACCCCCACAAAATGGCCGGCCATGGCTGTGCAGAGCAGGGCTGAGCACACAACCCCATCCCCACCCCGTCCCCCTCAATGTCCGACCAGCACACGGGCACGCGCTTTTGTACAAACTGGACACAAACTCTAGCTTCTTAGCCAAATAGGTCAGGTATTACTTGTCGAAATTCGCCTTTTTTGCGACTCCTTAATACAAGAACATTGCAAACGCGTCATACTTTATCTCTGCTTGTCATTTCAAAAGTGGCGATTTCGAAAGGAAAGGAGGAGGGGGCGGGGGGCACTTGGCATCATGTCTGTTACTATGCGGGCGGGGGGGGGGGCACTTGGCATCATGTGTGTTACTATGCGGGCGGGGGGGGGGGCACTTGGCATCATGTGTGTTACAATGCGGGCGGGGGGGGGGGCGGGGGCACTTGGCATCATGTGTGTTACTATGCGGGCGGGGGGGGGGGGTGCACTTGGCATCATTTTTCACTTATTACTCCCCGTTACTACATAAGGGGGGGGGTTCTTTCGGAATATGATTAAAAACGGGAGGTACTATTTAGGGTGGGTCATGGACATACATCGAAACCAGCGCCCCCTCCCCCGACCCCGACCCCGATTTACTGATTAGTTATCTGTGCGGAGGCTTTGCCTTCAGTTGTCACTACTGTGTGAACAACTTTTTATGTTGTTTCTTCAGAAACCGGCAGATAATGAACGCACTTCTCTGTCTCGCGTGCTTATTTTATTTTGTACCACTTCGGGTAAGTGATATTTAGCAACTTTTTAGTGGCCTTTTTGAACACACAACACACATGACATTACCACCGGACACCATGAAAGTCAACCACTTGAGTAAAACATAAGCCACCTGAAAATAAGCCCTCTTCGACAACCCCTCTACCAATGGGCACCCCTCCTTTTGATGTTTTTTTTTTTTTTTTAAATATAATTTCTGACATTTTGTCCCATGGTCAGCCCAGTTCTGGGAAGAACTGTCAAGGGATTTTGGTGTTTTCTGGCGTCTATTTAAGGACTGACTACTTTTCTTTTAAAATAATATCTTCTTTGAGAGAAATTTCTGTTTTGCAACATATTGTTACTAAAAACGACCATCAGATTCAAGTCGGATAAAAATGTCAACAGCAAATCCGAAAAATGTCATTTTTCTTTGTGTTTCATAAACTAGAAATGAAACTATGTACAGATTAGGAAAGAAAATGGAACTGAGAATATGCACTGAATAGGAATTGAGGCTATGTATCGATTGGGAAACAAACTGTAAAAAATGAGACTATGCACCAATTAGGGAGCAAACTGGGAGTGCGACTATGCACCGATTAGGAAACACAGTCATGGTTCACATTCAGCCAAAGATGTGTTTCTCAGTTTGTTCCCTGGTAATTTTATAAGTTGGAGAAGTATTAATTATGACCAATTAAAAGTGTTCAGATTTTAATTAAGCATTGTGAGTTTTAGCATTGGATCATCTCCAAAAAAGCTCATATTTAAAAAATAATATAGCGCCTTTTCAGACACATAATTAATTAAATCTTCCAATGAAAATTTTAAAAAAATTGAACAATTTCGAGAATAATCCCACTATATAATGTGCTTTCCAATTTTTTAAAACGTGCCTAAGAACGCTCTGTCATTTGCTGACGTCATGCCCGTTGTATGGAACAAGGCAAATTTCTCAACGGAAAAGCGGTCAAATGCAAACTCTCAAATAAAATTATAGACAGGGAAAACTTCTTTTTTTCATAGACATAAAAATTTACAAAATATGTCTTTGTCTGTGATTTCCAGAGTGAGAACGAAAAACTAGTGGAGATTGTGAACATTATAGAAGAGCTGAGGAATGAACTTTCCGAAAAAGGGGTCCTGATACAGCAGTTACAGGAAACAGTGGAAGAACAGGGCAAAAGACTGGAGTACAGAATCCACGAACTGGAGCAACGCGAGAACCGCCGTGGTAACCCCGTTCTTTGTCTTTTGGGATCCGGGACAACTCGTAACCGGATATCTCGTAACCGGACACCTCGTAACCGGACATCTCGTAACCGACATCTCGTAACCGGACATCTCGTAACTATTGGAAAAATGGGACATCTCGTAACCAACAAAAAAAAAGCATGAAATCTTACAGCTGAGAAACTGGTTATTTCTACATTTAAAAGAACACAATCTTTTTCACAACATTCACTTTATTTACCAAAGCTTTGAAAGTCACGATATCACAACTGAGATTGCTTGAGATGATTTATTTCCAATTGTCCAGCATGTGCTATAAATCTGTGTTCTGAATAGATCAGTCACTAATTTTAAATCTTAATCCGACGGGTTGATCCTAATCCTTACTTGCCGCAATTTGGCGATGATGTGGATTCAGCTCACAATCTTTCATCTTACTACATCTATAGATTTTCTTATCCTAATCTGTTGTTAAATTTTAATCTGAATTAATGTCGTAATCTTGCCGTGATTTGCAAATGATGTGGATTCATTTGGTTGTCTTTATCTCAACAGATCTGTAGTTTAACTGGTGATAATCCAAATGTAAATCATGCTCAAAATTAAACAAAAATCTCCGGTCTGATATACTCATGAAAAGTGGTACTTACAATAAAGTTAAATTTATAAAAAAAATATAAGTCATTGAAATTTTCTGGTTACGAGATGTCCCATTTCTCCAAAAGTTACGAGATGTCCGTTTACGAGATGTCCGGTTACGAGATGTCGGTTACGAGATGTCCGGTTACGAGATGTCCGGTTACGAGGTGTCTGGATACCGTCCTTTGTAATACTCACTTCTCTCTCAATTACTTGGCATTTCTTACACAGTTGAAGCCCCGAATGGTAACACTCGACCAGTGCTGATTAGCCAGCAGCCCTATCCCCACAGTTTTCTCTACCATTTTAGATGCATTTGGATTTTTAACGTGTAGGTGTAGGAGGGAAAAGAAATGGGTGTAAAGAGTAAATCACGACGGTGGAGGCTTGCAGACATTTACTTCTTCTGCTGGACGGACAGTTCACAATAAACGGATGAGAGAGTTTATCTGTTTGTTTGTTTGTTTGTTTGTTTGTTTGCTTTTATTTTATATTTCCACAGGTGCCGTGACTCCCGTGGCCTTCACAGCTGTCAAAACCGGTGGTCGCAGCAACATAGATACCGGGGGAGTTCTGACCTTTGATAAAGTACACGTGAATATCGGTGACAGCTACAATACCAGTTCCTCACACTTTGTCTGCCCTGTACATGGAGTTTACTACTTCAACTTCAATGTGTTTTCTGGTGAGCTTGTTGACTCTGGGCCGAGCTATCAGGATGGGTCATTCTGGGAATTAGTTCTCGACGGCGACGGTGATATTGTGGAGGTAAGTGCTGTGCCACACCGCAATATGAAGATATATTTGTTTATCTTTGCTCAATCTGAGTGTTCAGTAGGCAGCTTTGCATGTATTGAAGGTATCAAATAATAAGCTAGAGATATTTTTATATGGAACAGCCTTTATCATAGTTAGTTATGTAGATACAAATCAATAGCTTTGTAGAAGAGGATCCAAAAGTAACTAGAATGCAGTGTTGTTATTTGACCACGCATCCCACCGACTGGCTACTTTGTTGTTATTGTTGTTGTTATATGATCACGCATCCCACCGACTGGCTACTTTGTTGTTATTGTTGTTGTTATATGATCACGCATCCCACCGACTGGCTACTTTGTTGTTATTGTTGTTGTTATATGACCACGCATCCCACCGACTAGCTACTTTGTTGTTATTGTTGTTGTTATTTGACCACGCATCCCACCGCCTTGCTACTTTGTTGTTATTGTTGTTGTTATTTGACCACGCATCCCACCGACTGGCTACTTTGTTGTTATTGTTGTTGTTATTTGACCACGCATCCCACCGCCTGGCTACTTTGTTGTTATTGTTGTTGTTATTTGACCACGCATCCCACCGACTGGCTACTTTGTTGTTATTGTTGTTGTTATTTGACCACGCATCCCACCGACTGGCTACTTTGTTGTTATTGTTGTTGTTATATGATCACGCATCCCACCGACTGGCTACTTTGTTGTTATTGTTGTTGTTATATGACCACGCATCCCACCGACTGGCTACTTTGTTGTTATTGTTGATGTTATATGACCACGCATCCCACCGCCTTGCTACTTTGTTGTTATTGTTCTTGTTATTTGACCACGCATCCCACCGACTGGCTACTTTGTTGTTATTGTTGTTGTTATTTGACCACGCATCCCACCGACTGGCTACTTTGTTGTTATTGTTGTTGTTATTTGACCACGCATCCCACCGACTGGCTACTTTGTTGTTATTGTTGTTGTTATGTGACCACGCATCCCACCGACTGGCTACTTTGTTGTTATTGTTGTTGTTATATGACCACGCATCCCACCGACTGGCTACTTTGTTGTTATTGTTGATGTTATATGACCACGCATCCCACCGACTGGCTACTTTGTTGTTATTGTTGTTGTTATTTGACCACGCATCCCACCGACTGGCTACTTTGTTGTTATTGTTGTTGTTATATGACCACGCATCCCACCGCCTTGCTACTTTGTTGTTATTGTTGTTGTTATTTGACCACGCATCCCACCGACTGGCTACTTTGTTGTTATTGTTGTTGTTATATGACCACGCATCCCACCGCCTTGCTACTTTGTTGTTATTGTTGTTGTTATTTGACCACGCATCCCACCGACTGGCTACTTTGTTGTTATTGTTGTTGTTATATGACCACGCATCCCACCGCCTGGCTACTTTGTTGTTATTGTTGTTGTTATTTGACCACGCATCCCACCGACTGGCTACTTTGTTGTTATTGTTGTTGTTATATGACCACGCATCCCACCGCCTTGCTACTTTGTTGTTATTGTTGTTGTTATTTGACCACGCATCCCACCGACTGGCTACTTTGTTGTTATTGTTGTTGTTATTTGACCACGCATCCCACCGACTGGCTACTTTGTTGTTATTGTTGTTGTTATTTGACCACGCATCCCACCGACTACCTTCTTTGTTGTTATTGTTGTTGTTATATGATCACGCATCCCACCGACTGGCTACTTTGTTGTTATTGTTGTTGTTATATGACCACGCATCCCACCGCCTGGCTACTTTGTTGTTATTGTTGTTGTTATTTGACCACGCATCCCACCGACTGGCTACTTTGTTGTTATTGTTGTTGTTATATGACCACGCATCCCACCGCCTGGCTACTTTGTTGTTATTGTTGTTGTTATTTGACCACGCATCCCACCGACTGGCTACTTTGTTGTTATTGTTGTTGTTATTTGACCACGCATCCCACCGACTGGCTACTTTGTTGTTATTGTTGTTGTTATTTGACCACGCATCCCACCGACTAGCTTCTTTGTTGTTATTGTTGTTGTTATATGATCACGCATCCCACCGACTGGCTACTTTGTTGTTATTGTTGTTGTTATATGACCACGCATCCCACCGACTGGCTACTTTGTTGTTATTGTTGTTGTTATATGACCACGCATCCCACCGACTGGCTACTTTGTTGTTATTGTTGTTATTATATGACCACGCATCCCACCGACTGGCTACTTTGTTGTTATTGTTGTTGTTATTTGACCACGCATCCCACCGACTAGCTACTTTGTTGTTATTGTTGTTGTTATATGATCACGCATCCCGCCGCCTTGCTACTTTGTTTTTTTTGTTGTTGTTATTTGACCACGCATCCCGCCGACTGGCTACTTTGTTGTTATTGTTGTTGTTATTTGACCACGCATCCCACCGCCTGGCTACTTTGTTGTTATTGTTGTTGTTATTTGACCACGCATCCCACCGACTGGCTACTTTGTTATTATTGTTGTTGTTATTTGACCACGCATCCCACCGACTGGCTACTTTGTTGTTATTGTTGTTGTTATTTGACCACGCATCCCACCGACTGGCTACTTTGTTGTTATTGTTGTTGTTATTTGACCACGCATCCCACCAACTGGCTACTTTGTTGTTATTGTTGTTGTTATATGATCACGCATCCCACCGACTGGCTACTTTGTTGTACCGGAAACGAAGCATGTCAGTTGTGTGACAGGCTCGATCTGACACGACGGATATCATGGGTTCTATCTCCGTGACAACCACAGCAAGTGCCCTGGTCACGTGTGCCGCTGGCGGCCATGTTTGGGTGAGATCCATGACGGCGTACAGCCAGGCGTACAGCGAGGAGACTATTCCCACTGTGTCCTTCACCGGATTCTTGTTGTACGAGACATGAGTTAGAATCAAAATAAAACATTTATTGTACTTTCTCTGTAATTTTATTAAGATACTGTGTTAACGACTGGAATAAAAGAAGCAGGCATGTTGATGTGTGGTGTGGAGCACGTGGGTTTGCAGTGTGCAACGTTTCGATGTGCAGTGTGCAGCACGTGGGTGTGTAACGTGTAGCACGTGGGTGTGTAGTGTGCAGCACGTGGGTGTGTAATGTGCAGCACGTGGATGTGTCGTGTGCCGATTTTCCAGTCGTCTTTGCCAACGTACCAATTCCAGATTTGCACCCATACGAGCCCCGCCCCGCTCCCTACCTCCTGTACCCCTTACCCAGCTCATCCGATATTCCTAAACAAAACATGTCACAAGCCAGTAGCTTTCATTGCAGCTTTTGTTGCAATCTAATATTAGCAATGGACATTAACCGGTACTTGAGTTTCCAATTATCTACCAGTGCTTATGTGGAGGACACAGCCAGAAAACACTTGACGTTATGAAGACGTTATATCCACGTCATATCCACGTTGACGTAAGACTTAACGTCGTTATTTTAAAAGCTATATATTTGCATGAACACGATATCTATGTCACTTTAATTTTGGGTCAATAACAGTTCTGAAGGAGTCTGTAAGGTTTTGATGGGATGGCGGGGGGGGGGGGGAGGGGTGGGGATGGGGGGGGGGACTGAAGCTTGAATGTTTTACTTGCACATTGAAGCCTGCTTTTGTGGATGTGACGTAATTTCGAGTCTCGCCCTTTTTCAAGAAAAGTTGGAATATATCACAAATATATGAACAGAAGCCTGCTTCATGAGCTGATTTTTTTTTATTTTGTTCACGTCTAAAACAAACGTTTCGCTGTTCACTGGGGTGCTTTGGTACTTGATTATACAATGATGTCATTGAGAACTATTTGCAAATGCTTTGGGTACTTTTTATTCGTGTTGAGTACTAGTTGATTCTTAGACCCGGTACATAAACATACATAAAATGTTGACTTTTTATTATATTATTGTACTTCTTCAGAGATAATATTTTGTAAGCGCTGGACAAATATATGCGTTTATCAGAAAAGTTTAAAGCTGAACATGGACATGTATTTTGATATAAAAAAGGAAGACCTGCGAGATACTGCTGGCTTCTCCTTTGACATAGGTAATGAACTTTTCTTATAAATAAAAAAATGTATAAATACATGCAACTTCATTTTAAAACATTGTTCTACAGGCAGCACCAACTATTTAATTAATTAATTATTATTATTATTATTATTATTATTATTATTATTATTATTATTATTATTATTATTATTATTATTATTATTATTAGTCCCCCGCCGCCGCGTAGCCCCGCCGCTATTCAACCCTGGCTTTTGATTGTTGCTACAGTGAAAATATATATATATTGATGTTGTGCGACGTCGCGTTATTTTTCGATTGAACCAAAAAAATGACGAAATGGCGACTTGTTGAAAATAGGCAATTTTTCTGTATTTCTGTTGCCTCTAGTGCAACTTTGCCACGCGAAATCTCAGCCGCTATTCAACCCTGGCTTTTGATTGTTGCCACAGTGAAAATATGTATATTGAAGTTGTACGACGTCGCATTATTTTTCGATTCGACCATAGTTCGTGGCGGGGGACATGCATCAGTTTTACTGATAACTTGTTATTATTATTGTTGTTGTTATTATTATTAGATGCTTTAGAATCTCGGTAATGCTTATTTTATATTTCGTGGCAGGCGGCAGTTGTGCCAAAATAGCGTATGTCGATGAAGCTTGTGATGTGAGCGACAAACAGGTGTGTACTTTGGCACAGAGGTGGCATTAATGTACAAAGATTTATCAACGCAAACGTGTATAATTACATTAGATACTCAGTGATGTAAATGTTTATGTTGAGGTCAAGGTGTCTTTTGACAGGAGACTGTTTCCTGTTTCGTTTTTAAGAAAGAAGCACTTTTAAAATCAAAAGCATGTAAAATCGTATTGCTCGTCAAGTTGTATATTAATTGCCTTTGAAAATTGCTACTGATTTGAGAAAAAATATATACAAAAAGCCATATATCGGGCGAACAGATCTTATATTTTGCGGACGCCGTGTTGCTTTGTAAATCACAGAGCAGAGGCAACGCTTGGCTGGTTTTCTTTTGTATGTTCTGAAACCAAAAACACTTCTTTGTTGTAGAGTAATGACACACTGCGTGTTCGGTTCAAAATATTCCCGAGGGACAACGTAGAAGAAATAGTGAATTTCCTCAAACCCAAGCTCTCACACGAAGCTGCCCCTAAAGAAATATTCGCTAGTGGTTTTGGCTCTCTTACACACAAGGAAAAGCTCGAATCCATGCTGAATGTCAGGTCAGTAGTTTCATTTAAACCTTTTTTTCACACATGAATGGCGTTGATTTTCTTTCATTCAATGGCGGTACTGTAATAGCTAGCCTGATTTGCATCAGGTAGATTATTATTAATATAAAGAACGGCTGTTGGTAAATCTGCATGGTACTGTAAGACCTATCAAATTGCTCTAAAGCACAGCGAAAGACCGCTTTATCTATTAAAAAGTGGTTTTTGTTCACAAATATAAACCTGATTGTAACATATATAAAATAGCTAAAATTAAACTGGATATTGCAATGCAATTAATACCAACCTTGTGTCTTTGTCTATTCAGACTTTATCTCGGCTATAATTCCAACACATTTTTTTTTCAGTTTTAAAATACGTAAGCAGATCAAAGTTGCAATTGGTCAGGAGCCCATTACATCACACTACATTACATAAGTTTGTGATGTTATGTTTCGTCATTTTTCAAGTATGCTTGTCTTTCTATTTACATCCAACAGTTGTATTTGCCCTTAATTTCGGTTCTAGTGCTGTCATGTTTGATAATCAGTTGATTAAACTAGTTAGTTTTGTTGAAATGCTCTACAGGCTTGTGATAAAGAACGAACTGGATGGCTTTGCAAAAGCGACCAAATATTTATTGGAGAATTATCCGCGAGATGTCACTTTCACACGCACTACTGCTGGGGTAACTGACGAGGTGAGGAAGATGTTGGAAGCGTTTGCAGATTCTCCATTTACAAAGTTAGGTGAGTATACATAATAGGCGACATGCCTTAGGTATGGCTGCTTGAGATTCAAGGCTTTAGGTATGTTTTAATATTCAATCACCGCACTGGTAAATCTGTTGTAGTAAATTTGTTTTCCTGGTCAACTCCGAAAAAATATTTTCTCTTTAAATCTGTGCTGCTTCAAATAGACCATTAACTTCCCCCGCCATCCTAACTTATTGGTAACTAAATTGCATAAATATTTGTGGGGTCATCTTCTTGTAATTAAGAAAATATTATTGCCTAATTCCTGTCTCGGTAAAATAAGAAGAAACTAGAGGAAAGCAATTTGAACAGATATTTACCACATGTGTAATGTTCAGTGCTGAAAATCGTATGTTCTTTAAATTTCAAAGGTGACGAAGATCAAAAGCTTGATCCACCTGAGCCTGAAAAGGAGCAGAAAAGGAAAGTTATTGTACAAAATTTTAATCTCGTGGACAGTGACAGGAGTGAGCAATGCCTGCCTTGTCTCGTCTGTATGTGCGGCTCAGGGAATGGCTTATACACAGTATGTCTTCTATGACATCGTGTTTACCTCTGTGCCACTGCGCGATTTGTACTTATCCGGTCTCTGTTGGTATATATAATCGACCTCGAACACAATTTGTTGTTTGTAAACATGTAAACACGGATTGACGTGGACGTGATAATTAACAGATATTGACTTATTTTGAGTTACCATGAAATAAATATTCACCAGTAAGAAAATATTGACCTGAGACTAGGCAATAATATCTTTAGGTTAACTGAAAAGTCAGTATCTGCTTTATTACACTAGTTAACTGTTACTTCTGATGAACTGGTCAGCTTCAAAAAATTATTGAATTGGACGCTGCCAGTCAGATAAAACACCTAGCCAAGTCATACAGAAATACACAATTTCAAGTCCAATACCATGCAATGATGTAACCTGATTAGATGAACCGTGTCGCTTAGAAGTAATTTTTTGGTTTATTAAGCAATTGCAATTCTTACTTTTCTAGGTAAATGAGAAAGGCAAATTCTTACTGTGCGACGGCACTTTAACTGGTGGGCGTTGGTTTGTAAATTTATGTAAGCTCATTCTTGGAACGAGTGTAAGTTACTTGTTACATTAATACAAAGTCATGGAAATTTGCAAAATAAAAAACTCTACATTAAGATCCACACTGGTATTAATGACTCCAAAGGCCTGCATTAAATAACAATGAAAGACGGTAAACAGTATTAGACTTTCGGTACAATATTGCAGATTTACCATCCTGTTATAATTCTATATGTCATTTTATTTTAGGATTTTGACGAAATAATGACACTTGCAGAAATGGGCGATCAAAAGAACGTCGATTTATTTGGAAATCATGTTAAGGAAGACATAAGCGATTGTCCGGAAGCCAAGATATACACAACATTCCCTGATGATATGGTTTTATTCTTTCTTGGAAAAGTTGCAGACCACACTGGAGATGATTACAGTCAGTGATCAATAATGTATATAGGTTACAGATTATATAATGTACAGAGGTTATAGATCAAATTTATCAGCAAAATATGCCTTTAACTGTAAAGTTTAAAATAGAAATATCAAAAAGTTATGCTTTACATTCAGGTAGTTTTAAGAAGGAAGACTTAGCCGCATCCTTGCTCAGAGCTCAGTGTTTTAGTATCGCGCAACTAGCACAAATCATTGCAAAAAAGGCTGGAGTGAACAAAATTTTATTCTGTGGAGGATTTTTGTCACATCCGTTTGCAGCAAACTGTTTAGAAGAAGCCATATTAGCACGCCTGCATTTTGAACTTAATAATGTAAGAACTTCATCATCATCTTCTTTGTATTGTTCCTTTATTATTACTGACGTATTTTCGGTGTTTATTCCAGGTAATTCAATTTGACATGTTGTATTGATCTCTTTCCTTGTAACATCATGTGCACATTTTAATGTACATTTTATCAGCCGCCATGTAAAGTTGTACTCCCGAACAGTGGCAATTTTAACTAGACCGTATTTCGCTACACGTAGTGAAATAGCACCCACTTGCAATGGCAGAAGGCCAGAGACACAATATACAATGCCAGAAACAGATCTCTAACTGTTTCCAGATAATTATAATCTTCTCGATTTTTATCTCACACGAAAAGGGCATCAAAGTACCTATAATACAACTGCTTGGTACAAATATCAAAATCATTTAAAATAATATCAAAACCGCTCTTTCTCTTACCGTTTTCGAGATAATGATCAATTGCAGGTTTTTTACCTTAACCATGACCAAGAAGCTCTAGGTCACGGCAATAACTTTTATGTAACGTCTTTTAGGCCCAAGGGGTCGAAAATAAGCTCCAAATCGCTCTATCTCTAACCGTTTTTTTTTTTAGATAATGGTTATTTTTTTCTGGCTCTTCGACAGGCCATATGACCTTGACCTTGCCCTGAATGTCTAGATACAGACCGCCAGGTTACTTCCTACTTACACGGCGCACGTGTTCAAGCAAGGGTTTCAGGGCTATTTCTAGTCATTTTTCATGAATGAATGGTTTTTAAAAAATATTTTGACCTCAATTTTTCCTTGGCCTTGTAGATCAAGGTCAAAAAGTTTTCGGATTTCACGACAATTTATTACCTCTATACCTCTGCCAAATGTCGTCTTTCTACGTCAAACCATGCAGGAGGAGTTTTCTAGAAATCACTAAGGTCAAAAATACTTTGACCTCAATTTGATCTTGGCCTTTCAAATCAAGGTTAAAAATTTTTGCGGATTTCACGACATCTCATCATTTTCTATCTGTGTGCCAAATTTCATTGTCCTACGCCAAATAGCGAAGGAGGAGTTTTCTCGAAACCCTCAAGGAGGAAAAAATGGAATAAACGGCCAGAATTCTTAGCAAAGCCTAACCATTTGCAAACATTGTATGCAGTTTCAATAACCAGATTCACGTGAATGCGATAAGGATGTGCCAACGCGACGTTGACAGCAACTTAGTGGTGAAACTATTTGTGTCATGCTTGACATTGCTGTGTGACATACAGGCAAAGACACAATACTGTAAAATGTCTTAGAGAAGAAGTTCTATGAAGTATGATTGAGTATTAATTATGTTAAAAATTCAGTAAAATATCATTTAAATTTTCCTTCTTTCGATTTCAGAAAACACGCTATGGATTCATGAAGTGTGGTTCCAGTTACGGTGCGCTTGGTCTTTTGCTCAAATAGTTCGTATGTTTTAACAAAAAGAAAATACAGCGTATTGATACAACATGCACACAGAAACAACTGATGAAATAGTGATTTCTAGTGATTGCTTGGATTTCATGACATTGTGTTTCTGTATTTTACAGATCCTTGCATGACCTGAGAGAAATTGCACAAAATACAAAAGGTTTAATATAATATTTTCAATCATAATTTCAGTCATATTTGTGGTTTCAAGTCTAGGTAAAAATTAGTTAATAATTCAAAGTAATACGAAGTGTGACTATAGACTATGATCTTATTCTGACTTGTATGACAAAATGTCATGACATATTGTGTTACTTCTTTTCATGAATATGCATGTAGATAATTCGGTATACATTATGTAATTTCTTTATTTTTATTTTACGCAAGGCGTGTGTGAAATTATAGATAAACGGTATAAAAGGTATGTTGCTTCACTGTTACGTGTTTTCTATAATGTATTTAAAAACCGTTTGTTAAAACACGCCTGTATGTAGCAGTTGTTGAGTAGTCAGTAATTTAAAGCTCTGTAAATCTTAAATTTAAGCGGAGAACAACTGTACTATAGTTTGTGCTAATGTCATAAATAGAATGCATCGACAGGCGGTTAATGTTCCGTCAATAAGGACTAGAGGCATTTCACTTGTAATAAGGTTCCATTACATTTGCACTGACCCACCAATCAGCCTTTGAATGCATCAATTTGCGTGTTGTCACGCTTTTCCTTTCTGTTTAACCTATCATCGATTGATTCATCTGCGCGGTGGTGAGTGGCTAAAGTATTTATCGCAGTTCTACTGTTCTCAAACCAGCGTGTTTTGGTTAAATTTAATGCTCGCGTAGGTCATGACGTAATCACGTCATTAATGTGGCATAAGGCGCTTTACATATAATCTGACTTTTGATCAAGACTTTGTTGTAATATCGCAGCTCACCGATACTGTTTACTATAACTTATTCTGAGGCTTTGGTTCCTATAATTGTATATAACGCTTATACGTCAATCTGCAGCTTTAAAACTTACCCCTGTGTGTAACCAAATAATTGACTGAGACCTGTGCAAAGAATTAAATTTTCTATGGGAACATTTTAATATCAACAGTTAGCGATGCTTAGTTACAGAAATATAGACACCTTTATCTTGGGACTCTTTAATGACGGACGGCATATAAAAGTTGCAAGACCAGAAACAGATAGGTCAAAAATCTTTTGAACCATTTTTTGGCATCTAGAACAAATGTCCCATCCCATTTACTTGAAATAAGACAAGAATTTTTTCTCTTGTTTCACATTAAAAACCTAATCAGGAGGAAAAATATATGATGTGCGGTTTAATCTATGTCTCGCCGTTCCGGTTGTTAAGAATATCCATTTTTGTGATGGACACACGAGATAAAATAGATATTAAACTAAACGTTTTTTATTTTTATTGCCATTAATTCTGGTGGCGGCTGATGGTAGTCTACAACGTAGTCATTACGATATATACAAGAAAGTATTATTGCTGCAGAGTTATGTGAAGCTTAACAGTTATTGTTACTGCCTGTCGTAGTAGTTACATCAACAACACTTAAAATTGGCATTGAGGTGGTTGAATCGAGCGTCTTTTACGGTGGTTTGAAATACATAGACTAAATAATAGCGACAGTAAATTACTAAACCTGTTTCATTTCAATTTATCAACACTTCATTATCTTACCTTTATATTTCCAGGTTTCACTTTAGTGGTATTTACAAATTATGCATTAATATGGCAATGATATAGTCATAAGGTAGGCGAGACCAAAAAAGGTATCAGGTCGCAACATGAAACACTTTTTCTCTTTTACCACGTGATAAACATTACCTTAATGTCCTATTCTATTGATAATAAAGACGTTCAGATTTTCAGATTATGCGCTGATGAATAGGTTATGTATGAAACTGATTATCTACCGCGTTCCAATTACAAGTGTAATACACTCTAAGCCACTTGTTTAGGCTTAAATTACTTCACATGGTTTTGATTGCAGAAGCAAAAGCAAAAGTTTTCATTTTTCGCAACATAAAATCATGAGCTATTTATTTCTTAACTAATTGAATCTCCGTTCTTTGTTCGCTGATCACTTGCTGTTGTTAAACAACTTCCATGGCGGCATAACAGCATGTTATTCCGCAGGCCTATTGGATATACAGCGAAAACAGTACTCATAACAGAGTGAAACTAATTTTTAAAATATCCAACTGCACTGCGTTTATACATAACAGAGAGATTCCCTCAGAGGTTAACTGTTTTATAACAACGGTTGATCGCTGGCAACTTCGACGATCTCTGATGAGTCCTATTTGTTGTGTATAATCAAGAGAGGATGGATATTTTAAAGTAGTTTCTATCCTAGATGAGTACTATTTTCGCGATATCCCCAGTGGGTCTGTGGAATAAAAAGACCACAACATACCGATTCGCCTTAGAGCTTGGCTGTTGGACAACAACGCTTCAACGAACGTAATTGTTTAAGAGCCAGCCTCTTTGGTGCTTTGGTCAGTTGTGCATAATACCTTTTCACTTCGCAGACTCTCCAGAGAATTCCGCTAAAATAGTTCTCATAAAAGAGAGAAGCTACTTAAAATATGTTTAACAACCATCCCCATGTGGTGATTCGGTCTGTTGTGTATAATAACTTTTGACTTTGCAGTCCTACTGAGAATTATGCGAAAATACCACTCATTAAGGCTGAACTAGTGTTTAAAATATCTATTCGCTCCGTGTTTTTACATAACCGATAGAGCTCATCAGAGGTCAGCTGTTCTGTAACAACGCTTCGACGACACCATCTGCCCTGCGGATAACCAATGGTGAACTTCCGGGAGAAAGCGAAAGTGGTAAGTGCCAAGCCCAAGGCTTGGTTTTAAGGATAATTTTGCATTTTGCGACATTTTGCGTGATTAATCCAATTTGTTTCAACATACCAAGAACAGTCTTTTATTTTAACAGTACTTTTTGTACTTTTAAGGAAATGTCACTGGTACAAAGTACTTTTAAGAAATAGTTTTTTTAGATACAGCATTCGTGGTTTCGTTCGTTATAAGTGTTGTACACACCAAGATGTCTCTACATAAGCCAAATCACACTTTCGGTGTTTCGAATAAAATGCGCAAGAATTTTGAATTTCGACTGCGTGGTTACCGGGTAAAGAATTGAAAGAAATGATAGAAAAATATGGAAGAAATATCACAAAAACAGCTCATACTCGGAACATAAAAGAAAATGAAACTTGAAACCATTTGTTAAAACTTTTAATAAGTTTTTAAAATATCAAACGGGTTGTTAAAAACCCGATTGCTCTTTGGTGCAAGAGAAATTTGACATTTAGGCGAAATCTCTCTATCATTTCTTTCATTTTTTACCCGGTTATTTTATTCGAAACGCAGGAATTTTTGCGCATTTTTATTGGGAACGCCCAAAGTGTGATTTGGCTTATACGAGGGAGTGATATATGGTGCCCAGCTATATGAAAATGAGACGCCTTTAACTTCATTTTACACGTATAACCTCCGTAAAAGACGAAACTTTTCTTATTTATTTTAAGGGACAAATGTTTCAGGTTTTGGCAAAGTTATTACGAGGGTTCAGATTAGCTCCGAGTCAGCTCTGACTGAAATAACTTCGTATATTCCTGTGTCAGAGCTACGAAGCCTTACATTGTTCAGCTAATAAGGACCAACTTCATTAGTTCTGAAGCACAAAGCCTGGCCCCTGTTATTCAAACATTTACTGTAAGTTCATGCACAAAATACCCTTTTTGAAAAACAGGCACAATTTTTAATGGGCTGCATATCTTTAATTTCTTCGTTAAAATGCAGAAAAATTAGCTTCCGCTTTTTGAAATGGCAGTTCAAAAGGTTTTGGCGTATAATTACAAAATTTATTACTTTTTTACGTATTAAACCATGCTCCCTGTATCTAAACAAATGTCAATTATTGCGGGAGATTTTTGGTTATTTTCACATGTTTTCCTTTAAAGAAAGCGCAACACAAAAGTTATGTGTCATTGCCATTGTATTTTGAGGGCCTTTAGCAAATGCCAATAAAGAGTTACCAATAAGGCCTTGAATTTTGCACAATATCGCCACAGAGGTGCCTTTAAGCAAGCGTAGTTGACTTGCATATCGTTAGATAGCTAGGGTTTGAAGCAGGTACGCCGAATCTCAGTAGCGCACCGCTTCGTGGAGCTAGGTTTAGATTTGTCTCATTTCCATATCGCCGTGACAGTTCAATTCCAGCCGTGACAATTCAATTCCAATTCTTGAAGCAGCTACAAAGTGTCACAAGGTTTCGTTTCAGCCCATACGTGAACAGCATTTCGTGTATCATGTAATGGTTTCGGGTTCTTGTAAACGAGTCAAGACGGTATAGTGTACTCTGCCTATCTCCTTTCCTCGTAACAAAGAAAGGGTTTGCTGCGACTTGATGCCGAACACCTTTCGTATTTGTACCTATTTTAGCGTGTCTGGTCTTGTCTGGTCGTTCTTTGCAATCATTGCCCCGTTATAGAGTGGCGGAAGTCGGCGCTACCTCTGCACTTCTTTGCAAAAAGGTGTCGCAAAGAATAGTGGTAAGAGTTGGAAAAAATATCAGCAAGTTTGCGCACACCCTGTTGAATTGTGGGTGAATCCAAACAGCCTGGCATCCTGTGGTTTAATGAGAAAATCATGTCTTCTGGTTATTTGATCCGAAAGTAAGAAGATGGGCCCTCCAAACACCTCATGGAACACGTCATCGATGCCACCTTGTGATCTACATGTAGAGAGACATTTGGGTTTTTCCTTATCATGATCCAAGTTGGTTGTTTTACGTTGACACAGATCTGACCTTTTGGATAAGGTAATTCTGACCTATTTACTGCATATTGTTCTAGTTTCTGTTTTCTAAACTGGATTGTTACGCATAAGAAAACCAAAACGTGGCAACAGAATTTTATTTTGCACTTGGACGCCCCAGATGATATTACGGAAGAAACTACTTAAACCCGTCAGCTGTTGTTTGTTGGCATATTCGTCCTGTACTCTGCATGCTAGTTTGGAGTTGGTTGAGTTACAGAGTGTTATCATTCTTTTCAAATTTGTGTAGTTTGTACCGAAGCGATGTTTCTGTGTTGCCTTTAGGCTGTCATGGCTGACAGAATAGTTTACATCTCTGACATATCCAAGATATCGTTAACAAAAGAGCAGTGAATGGACAAGTCTGCACTCAGTACTGGGGCTTTATGTAAGAAAGTCTGCACTCAGTGAGGGGTTTAATGGAAGAAAGTATGTACTCAGTACTGGGGTTTTATGGAAGAACTTTATGTGTATCTTTGATATAAGATAAAATATGTGTTTGTTGGCGAATTAATACCAGTTTCTTCATTTTCTGTTTGAGGTCCAAATGGCTGACGCGAAAAGAGACAAGGAAGCGAGCGAGGAGGTCGAGAAATTGAGTGCGACAGAGGACTCAGTGTCAGGTGACCGATCCTAAGCTCTTACTTAACCACTGTTGCTTCTTTACACAAGGCATCGTTTTCTTCGTCAGTTGACAGAAATCCGTCGATTTCAGAACGAAATTTGTGGGGGTGGAGGAGGGGGAGGTGTGGTGATTAGGTTGTGCTACAATCTCTAATATAGTTTCCCTGAGCATCTAAACCCCCAGAGCTTTTTCGGGGAGTGGGAAGGGAGGGGGGTTACAGTACCGCTCCCCGAACCCCCAGCTGCACTATTGTGCGTTTGTCGTCGCGCGACCCCGAAAAAAAGCCACATTTATAACTCGGAATTTTCCTCAGGCGAAACACGATCATTCGTGCATACATAAACCTCGTTTTTTTTTAGTCCAGCTGAATATCGTCGTTGGGCTAAACTCATCACCGGGTTGGACTATTTACAAAAAGAAAAAAAACAGAAAAGAAAAAAAAAACACTGTTTTCCAGGACAGTGAAAAAAAAAACCCGGCTAAAATTGC
The DNA here is from genome assembly GCA_949752745.1 of Protula sp. h YS-2021. NCBI lineage: Eukaryota > Metazoa > Annelida > Polychaeta > Sabellida > Serpulidae > Protula > Protula sp. h YS-2021. Next base: position 61,935,374 of record OX457030.1, read on the forward strand.
AAAAAGTGGCAGAAATGGGGAAAAATACAAAAATTTATCTGAAATACGAAACTTTATTGTTACTTAAGGTGTGCAATAATACTTAACAAGTATTACTGGAATTGTAGTATTTTTCTTATCGGTTCGGCAAAAACTGGGCAAGTAAACGGACAGCTTTCAGGGAAATAGCAAAATGCTGTTGCCCATGATGCCTACTACTAAATCTAAATTTTGTCAAAATTCGACGGTTCTCCTTTCCCTTTTTCTAACATCTTCGCTTTACTGCTGGGAACAATGTCCATGGACATCCTTTTTAAAATTGGCGCTGCTTCAGATTTTTGCAAATTTCATAAATAACAGTGTATTATTTAAAATAAGTATTTATGAAGCAAATAAGAAATCAGATATTTTTTTGTCATGGGTGAACTAACGCATTTTACGACTACGGTAGTCTATTCCGCTAAAAAGCTATGTAATGGTTAGTCAGCAAATGAATATCGTGTTTAAGTCGTCAGTCTCAAAACCTGATGTAAACAGTGTATCATGTAGTGGTAACCACCCCGCCCCGCACCCCCCGGTGGTAACTCCTCTGGTTGTAACTCCCCAGTTGGTAACTCCCCTGGCGGTTACGATCCTGGTGGCAACTCTCCCACTTGTAACTCCCCGGGTGGCACCCCCCCCCCCCTTCCTCCCGGTGGTAACTCCCCAGACTCTTCTCTAGCATCTAAGCATTTCGATGGTGTGACAGGCGATGCTCAGCTCCCGGCTGCTAAAGACGTAAACGCTGGAGCTAAGCCGAGTATGGAAGCTGAGGCGGAAAGGAAATCCCCGGCAGGTAACGAAAGCGAAACCACAGCAGATGACCAAAGCGAAACCACGGCAGGTGACCAAAGCGAAACCACAGCAGGTGGTCAAGGAGACGTTACAGATAAATCCGGTGAGGAAGAGGCCGCTGAAAGTGCAGCCGATGATCCTAATAAACGAGCTGATGATCAAGAGGGAGCTGGTGGTGCACCTGATGACGTCATGCGGACCAGTGATGTGGACACAGCTGGTGACACCTCTGCAACGGATGGAATGGACGATGAGGTAAATAGGAAAGGGAAGGCGATCGGCGAGTATGTTGAATACATATGTAGATCGGGAATGGATCGGTTAAACCATAAACGCAACTCTACTCTTGCCTCTTGTTGTCTGTGGCATCCTTGTGTAGCGGGAATTTTGGTCCCCGATAACTTGTGTAGCAGGAATTCTTGTCCCCGATAACGTAGCAGGAATTCTCGTCCCCGATAACCTGTGTAGCAGGAATACTGGTCCCCGATAACTTGTATAGCAGGCATTCTGGTCCCCGATAATTTGTGTAGCAGGAATTCTGGTCCCCAATAACTTGTGTACGGGCTGCTTTCAGTTTAAATTATGTAACCGTGTATTAAATTTGTTGAATGAAGTGTTTTGAAAAGATACATAAAAATAATTTGATGTTTTTTTATGTCCTTAAGACAGCAGACGCTGGATCTGAGGATGAAGATGAAGAAGAGAAGCTGCCCAAGTACCCGCTGCCTGAGGACTTGAAGTTCGGATATGCCCCTGCTGAAGCCACGTTTGACAAACACAAGAAGGTGATGTGCGTGTGTGCTGACGTCATCCTGCTGTACTGTCCCCAAAAACAGCCTTTCACTCCGTTTTAAACGTCACCGTTCACATAAAAAGACGCTGATCTCTTTTTCAGTCACAAATGTTAAGTTCAAAGTGTGAATTTTTGACGTTTCAAATTTGCGGGATGAAGACAAAGTGAACATATGAAATGTCAAGTCTGTAGATCTTTTCCAGATGATGAACGTCATCATTGGTGACTTCACTGGCTACAAATACGACCTGGCCCAGTTGAGGGACATGACGTCATTTACTTCTAAGGTTCTCCTTCTGGAGCAAGAAGATTGTGTCTGTGCAGGTATTTGTATATACAAACGTATAGGGTACACTGTGGATGGTGTGCACTGTCCGCTCTAGTTTGTATAGTGATAATAGAAATTCCCCATTCTAAGAAATAAGGCAGATCTTTCAGATATGCAAATATCCAAATATTCAAATATTCCAATAAATAATTCCAATATTCCAATAAATGCTACTGCAGTCAGTAATCGATATGTGAACATATAAATGTCTGAATTCAGGTTCTCCAAAAATCAAAGAGATACAAACCGAACTATTGCGTAAAAACCGGGCCTTTTTAACCGAACACGTGGTGTATGACGACATCAAGTCGAGGCTGATTGAGCAAGGCGTGCTGAAGCGGGAAAGTGACGACATGGCCAGCAAGATGACCGAGAACGCTCGCAAGGTACGCTCGCGTGGTTAACCTAAGAGTCGTGGCAACTGTCACGCGTGAGATGTATATAGGTCACGTGATGAGTCACGTGGCCCTCAAACTCTTGCCACGTGACAGCGATCGCGCATAATCCGTGCCAAGCTTACTTGTCACGTAGTCTGAGACTCTTGTCACGTGACACCCATTGCACGTGAGCCATGACACGTGTCACTTGGCTTTCAGACTGCTGTCACGTGGCACCCCATCATGCGTTTCGCGTTGGGTCTCACTTTGAATGAACTTCCCATTGATTTAATGTTCTTATTGGTTTTACTGATTAAAGGCAACTATGCTGTGAACCTCCCCACCCCCCCCCCCCCACCCCCCATCCCCTCTTATAACCCCACCTCTGGCCAATCCCTAGTTGTGAGTGTTCTGTAAGAGCATGGCTGTAGTGTGGGTTACCGCGGGGTACGAGAACCAACCATAAGTCAGCCATTGTTTACATTTCAGATGGACTTCCTGTTTTAGATTTGTGGGTTAGCGCGGGGTACGAGAACCAACCATAAGTCAGCCATTGTTTACATTTCAGATGGAATTCCTGTTAGACTTGTTACCAAGCCAAGGTCCCGAAGCAGTTCCTAAATTTTTGGCCGTCCTGCGCGAGATAAAGAAAGAGTACGTGGTGGAATGGGTTTATGCAGGTAAGTGAGCCAAATTTTCAAATCGTTTATATCGATGTCTTTAAATAAATGTAGCTACAGGATCAGAAATAGAATATATCGAAGTACACTGTTTTATTATTTATTCTTATGTTTCCGCCGTAGAGGGGAAATATTTTGTTTTTGTGCTTTCTGTCTGTGTGTTGGGGGGGGGGGGGGGGGTGTATGGGGTGTGGGTGTCTGTTGTAGACGCTTGATTTTGTTGACACGAATAACTCTCGAATGAAACGTCGGATCAGCTTCAAACTTGTTGGGAATATGCCTTGGGGTGGTCAACCGATTATATTTGACGTAAATTGAACAACGCTTGACGTCACTATACGTCATAACGTGACAATTTTGTCATTACTGTAACTGCAGAACGAAACATCGAACTAGCGTGAAACTATCTATTGATTTTACTGGGCTGACAAGAAAGTGGTTTTCAGTTCGTACGCGCCATATATCAGTAACTAATACAGTTATTTCATTTCTTTCTTGCACATAGAGAGTACATATACTGGAGGTGTGCAACGCGTGGTTATTTTTTTTATTTTTCTCCAAAATTGAAAAATTGCCAAAGTTTTGAAATGTTGTGAAAATGTGCAATTGACCCGATGTATAGTGGTAATTTTGTACGCGCTAGATCTCAGTCACTATTAAAGGGATTTTATTTTTCTTTTGTGCCAGATTATTGAAATGCTATGAAAATGTGTGATAACCACTATTTATAGTGGTAAGTTTGTACGTGTTATATTTCAGTAACTTATACAGTGATTTCATTTCTTTCTTGCACAGAGAGAGAGCATATATTGGAGGTGTGCATCGCGTGGTTATTTTTTATTTTTCTAAATATTGCCAGATTTTTTAAATGTTATGAAAAATGTGTAATTTCGACTTCTTATGAATCATAAGCCCACAACCTGTTTTTGAACTCCGCACCTATCGCTTGTCGAGCGAGCATCATACCAACTGAGCTAAACCGGCCAAGACGTGCAAAGGTCACTCCAACTGTTTTATTTCAAAAACGGAGGTGCGCGGGGGACTTAACCAGTTCACTGGTATACTTGTTTATTTTATGTGTTCACTGGATACAGGGGAGACAAAGCCGGCAGAGATGGTGGTTGACTATGCTTCCAAGAAGCTGATTTTCAAGCCTCGTGAACCCGAAGATATTGTCGTTCCCTCTGGTATCTAGTTTTCCTGTTTTTCGCATGATAATTTATATAAAACTTTTAATATACTTGGAAAAATAATAGAAAACCTGGATAGTTATTAAGGAAGGTGATGTTGGTTGCGAGGAAATAAAACCATTTTCTTAATGAAATGTGTAGTTTCTAAGAGCACTGAGGGTACATCCGCCAATCAGGAGTCAAAGGAAGAAGTTGCCATGGAGACAGATCAGTCACCTGGCAACGCAGAACAGGCCGCTGGCAAAACGGAAAAGTAAGGAGTATTTTATTCACTTTTAATGCGATTGCACGGATGATTGGGTTGCATTAAAGATGAGTCTTGATAGTTCTTCTTTTTCCTTTTATATTTGATAAAAAACAGGCTTTGTGTTCTAGTTCGTTTCATTTATTGATGAGATGATGGAAAGCACTTATTTTTCTTAAAATTTGGATTGTATTTTTAGAACTGCTGAACCTTCGCCTGGCGATGCAGCAGAAACGAAACCACCGGCAAAACCGAAACCGAAAGTGCTGGGAAAGACAATAGAAATACCGTGCGTCAGAATCCGCTATGTGAGCCTGAACCAGCTGGGAACCACCATTATGGTTTCGTTCTGGACAGCGGAGGATCGCGAACCTTTTGAAAACGTCTTTTTACACACCGATCCACACGCCCTCCGTGCGACATTCAAACTGCTGAACGCGTTAAGGAGACTGATTTACGTGGAGGACGGGGAGGACAAGGGCAGAATAGACGCCTTTAAGCCTTACTGTGCCGCTTATGCTCAGGTGAAACTCTTCAAGGGGGACAACATAGGCGACCCTCCGGTGCCTGACGAGCAGGATTACGACACAAAGTTCGTCATCTACGACGAGGAAGGGATTGCCGTGTGTGAGGAGGAGAACCACGAGAAGCCTTCTGATTGGTTCAAAATGCACGTGGAGATGACAGCCAATTCCATCGAGAGGATCTACTACCACGGCATATCCGGACATGTAATTATACCCCCCTCTCCCCCACCCCCCACCCCCAGCGTCCCACCCTCACCGTCTCCAGCAAAACCACGTAAACATTGGCTAGGCGGTGCTTGTTTCTGTGAAGTCATGCATCCACGGTAAATTTAGTGACAAAAATCTTACAGCAGTGAAAATGATGTGTTTATTGAATGTATTTGTTCTCCGGTGCTGTAAAATCTTGTGTCATCCATGGCTCATTTGAATATGCTAATCATGTGTGTGCTAATATGCATAATACGTGGTGGACAGGTGATGCAGGTGGACAAGCATGGCTGCCGGGCGTATATCAACCTAACCAAGGCGGAGACAGACTCGCAGGTGAGTCCTCGAGGTTTACTTGGAGCGGCGCCGTACTCTTCACCGATGTTTCCTATCTAGGATAGTGGGGGTGGGGGAGGGGAGGGGGGCTTCACGTATAATGTTTTTAGCCCCAGCTTTTTACAGAAGCAGGGGCTCCAGCAGTCGTAAACATTGTCAGTAAAACCTTAAATAACTGCAGGAAAATAGTCTCAGTGACTTGAAAGTGGAAGGAAAGGCAGCAGGCGTTATTACCTACATAGCTGTTCCTTTTTTTCGTGATTTGCCAAGAAATTGACGAAAACTTTGGCGAAAAACACCAAAAAAAAAATCAGTAAAATCTTGATGAACTTCAGGAAAATTGTCTTACTGCCTTGAAGTTGTAAATGAAAATAGCAAGTGTTTTTTTTTTTTTTTTTTTTTTTTTTTTTTTGGTGATTGGCCAAAAATTGAGGACATTTTTGGCGAAAACCAATAAAATGTCAGCAAAATCTTAAATAATGAAAGGAAAATAGTATTACTTTCTTGAAACTTTACGTAAAGGTAGCAAGCATGACCATACTATATACCTGGCTGTTAGTTTTTAACCCCGCCGATTTTGTCGGACTAGGTTAATCGTATCACTAAAGGGGGCTTGAATGTATGTGCGTATGTTAAACTTTTTCTTTAAAATGCTACTCCTCCTACAGTTTTGCTTCAATCGTTTTGAGGCTTTGGTACCTGGCTATTACGTTTTATTTTTTTTTTTTGTGATTGGCCGAAACACGTGACTACTACTTTCTGGCGATTCGCCAAAATTGACGGATATATATATATATATATATATATATATTGGCGATAAACCATTTTTCCATTAAAATCTTGACTGGCGCCACCCTTTTTGTCTTGGAATCTTCTGTTATAGGCTGTACTTGTATGTCATAAATCTTGACATCGGCATTCATGAGCTGGGGGCGTTGTCCATGGACAATCGTGTTCTTTGTTCCCGAAGATATGCAAGATTTTAAATATGAACAATAACCTATAAGCACTTTGTTTTTTTTTAAATAATGACACGTACTTGTGCTTGAAATGAACTGATAATATTGACGGATTTTTTATCTTCTGCCATGTGTGTTGGGACCTGCAGATTGGGCATTTCAATGATTTCTGGGTATTTTGCAGAAAGTAGCTTACGACAGAATCAAATATGAGCTTCGGACGAATATAACGCCCAAGCCGAAAGACACGTGGAACTTTTCAGGTAAAGTGGCACACTCCGCGATATATCTGATAAATTAATTATTTGTCTTCGATCTGTTTTATGTGAACAGATTCATGTCTCAAGCCGTAGTCATGTGGTATAGAAGGGGCTGGAGGAGAAGAAGTTCTGTTTTATGCAGGCTGCTTAGCGGAATCCTGCCGCAGACAGAGGTGGGGGGGGGGGGGGGGGGGGCGGGGGGGGGGGCAGTCATGGCAGCATCAATGTCCTTGACCAATTCTAAGCACATCCTCTCCTGTGATCTGTAACACGACCGCTGGGTGCCAAAGCACATCCTCTCCTGTGATCTGTAACACGACCGCTGGGTGCCAAAGCACATCCTCTCCTGTGATCTGTGACACGACCGCTGGGTGCCAAAGCACATCTTCTCCTGTGATCTGTGACACGACCGCTGGGTGCCAAAGCACATCCTCTCCTGTGATCTGTGACACGACCGCTGGGTGCCAAAGCACATCCTCTCCTGTGATCTGTAACACGACCGCTGGGTGCCAAAGCACATCCTCTCCTGTGATCTGTGACACGACCGATGGGTGCCAAAGCCCATCCTCTCCTGTGATCTGTGACACGACCGCTGGGTGCCAAAGCACATCCTCTCCTGTGATCTGTATCACGACCGCTGGGTGCCAAAGCACATCCTCTCCTGTGATCTGTAATACGACCGCTGGGTGCCAAAGCACATCCTCTCCTGTGATCTGTAACACGACCGCTGGGTGCCAAAGCACATCTTCTCCTGTGATCTGTGACACGACCGCTGGGTGCCAAAGCACATCCTCTCCTGTGATCTGTGACACGACCGCTGGGTGCCAAAGCACATCCTCTCCTGTGATCTGTAACACGACCGCTGGGTGCCAAAGCACATCCTCTCCTGTGATCTGTAACACGACCGCTGGGTGCCAAAGCACATCCTCTCCTGTGATCTGTGACACGACCGCTGGGTGCCAAAGCACATCCTCTCCTGTGATCTGTAACACGACCGCTGGGTGCCAAAGCACATCCTCTCCTGTGATCTGTAATACGACCGCTGGGTGCCAAAGCACATCCTCTCCTGTGATCTGTAACACGACCGCTGGGTGCCAGAGCACATCCTGTCCTCTTTTGTCTCAGTACATCTTACAAGGTTATAGCATGGCTGATCGCGTCCTGTATTTTTTCTGTATTGCAGACAAAGAAGTAATAAGGAAGTGGGCGGAGTTTGTTGACGGCTACATCAAGTACACACCTGACGACAATCTGTACCGCGTACCGAGCACAGATCCAGCGCCGCCCCTAGCGTGAGTAGCCCACCCCCTTCCCCCCAAATTAGCAGTACGTACCTGCGCTTAAAACCTCCCGCCCCACCCCCACTCTTCCCCTTCTACCCCCGCCCCCCCTCCGATCCATCAGGAGTGAGTACCTGCGCCCGCCCCCCCCAAACCCGACATGAGTGAGTAACTGCGCTTGAACCTCCCCCCCCCCCCCCCGACTAGTACGACTAGTAAGGAGCTTTTTTTCACCCCATCCCTGACTACCCTGGTTTTAAGCCCGTTCACCAAGCACACCAAAAGGGAGTACCCGCGCTTCAACACACACCTGTCCCACCTCGTAAGAGGGGCCACATGGGTTTAACCCCCCCCCCCCCCCCCGCCGCAAACCACTTCCGGTGCTGCATAACGGAATTTCATACAGACAATTGCACATTGCTTAATTGCGTAAAACGGATAAACGCATGCTTTGGTCCTCCGTGCCGGTAATGGCAGCCTGCAGTGTGATTGCTGTGGACATGCTTTTGTCCTCCGTGCCGATAATGGCAGCCTGCCGTGTGATTGCTGTGGACATGCTTTTGTCCTCCGTGCCGGTAATGGCAGCCTGCAGTGTGATTGCTGTGGACATGCTTTTGTCCTCCGTGCCGGTAAAGGCAGCCTGCAGTGTGATTGCTGTTGACATGCATTTGTCCTCCGTGCCGGTAATGGCAGCCTGCAGTGTGATTGCTGTGGGCATGCTTTTGTCCTCCGTGTCGGTACTGGCAGCCTGCAGTGTGATTGCTGTGGACATGCTTTTGTCCTCCGTGCCGGTAAAGGCAGCCTGCAGTGTGATTGCTGTGGACATGCTTTTGTCCTCCGTGTCGGTAATGGCAGCCATTACACCGGATAATCGCATGTATCGAATAAACGCATCATATTCCTAGGAAAAATGTGACTATGCGATTGAGTAGTTTTATCAGTATTCGTCGCCTCCCCTTGTGAATACGATCACAGGGAGTTAGTCTCCAGTTCATTGCACGAGTATTAATTAAATACTCTTAATAGAACCTCATTGAGCCTGTCATGGTACGTGTAGTGTGATCACGTTACATGTCATGTGATCACGTTGCACAGAGAAGCCTGTCATGACACGTGTAGTTTGATCACGTTACATGTGATGTGATCACGTTGCACAGAGAAGCCTGTCATGACACGTGTAGTGTGATCACGTTACATGTTATGTGATCACGTTGCACAGAGAAGCCTGTCATAATATGTGTAGTGTGATCACGTTACATGTGATGTGATCACGTTGCACAGAGAAGCCTGTCATGACACGTGTAGCGTGATCACGTTACATGTCATGATAAGCTAATGCTGTCCGAGGTCAAGGCCTTAGCTTATAGTTGACTTGTCTGAAGTGGCTGTTATTGTTGTTGGTAACTGTCATGTCTACAAGACAGAGACCTCAATGAAAACTTTAATGAAAAATGTAATAAAATTTAATCGCTTAAATAAAAGAACTCAAATAAATAGAGAAAGATAATAAGTGAATGAATGGTGAAGGGATCAGTGTTTTTGTAACCAGAGCGGAAATGTGTGTCGTGATTACAGCTCGCCTCCGGTAGAACAGTCGGACGAGGCGATGGAAACCGTGGTGAATGAGAGACAGGGGGAGACGGTCCCGTTGCCGGTACGTGGCCAAGCGTGGTGAGACGTGAGAACCAACAGCGGTGGAATGCATAATGCAAGCCTCTCAGCGGAACCTATAAACCTATTTTTTTTTTCAAAATGGACCTGTTTTTGCGATAATGACCTATTAAACGTATTAAAACCTTTTTTCAAACTGCTGATTAATTTTTTTACCTATTTAGTTTTCTTCTTACACGAAATGTTACCAAAAAACTCACATTTTTAGATTACTTTCATATTGTTTTGTTTAAGTTACTACATTTATTGTATATAAATTAGAACTATCAAAATCGAAAAACTTATTAAAATATGTTTTAAAACCTTTAAACCTACTAAAATTATTATTTTAGAACGCCAAACCTTATAAAAAGTTACTTTTTGGGCGCCCCCCAAAAAAACAATTAAAACCTTTTTTTGGACGCCAAAAACCTATTTTTTATAACTAAGGACCTATTAAAATAACTTATTTTTTGCTGAGGAGCGCCTGACATACAACCTATGTAGTACATATGTATTTAGGCCCCTCGGGGGCGGGGGGGGGGGCGGGGCTGCGCGTTGTCCGTCTGTCTTTTGTACCTCTTAGTCCATTTGTGGATTCATATGGATAGCTGTGTGAACTCATTAATGGGTGTGTGAACTCGTTAACAGCTGTATGAATTTATTAATGGCTGTGTGAACTCGTTAATAGCTGTATGAACTCATTAATAGCTGTGTGAACTCATTAATGGGTGTGTGAACTCGTTAACAGCTGTATGAATTTATTAATGGCTGTGTGAACTCGTTAATAGCTGTATGAACTCATTAATAGCTGTGTGAACTCGTTAATAGCTGTATGAACTCATTAATAGCTGTGTGAACTCGTTAGTAGCTGTATGAACTCATTAATAGCTGTGTAAACTCGTTAATAGCTGTGTGAACTCGTTAATATGGCGGTTGTTGCTTCCTTTGTTATATGCCTAGATTAAGCAGACATAATAAAAAACACGTGTGACAGAGATAATAAACAAACACGCGTGATACAGATAAACAAACGCGTGTGGTAGACATAATAACAAAAACGTGGCAGACATAGCAAAAAACACGTGTGGCAGAGATAATAAGCATACACGTGGTGGGAGATAGTACCGGTAAACAAAAACATGTGGCAGACATTATTAATACACGTGTGGCAAATATAATTAACAAAAAAAAACGTGTGGCAGACATAAACAAACACGTTTGATAGAGCTTTTGTAGGACTAAAGCAGTGACTAAGACTTTCAGACTACACACTGACGCCCGCTGTGTTGTGTTGCAGGGCGTCTCTGGTTTCACAGCAAGAGGTGCCGAGGCCGAACCGCCGACACAGCAAACGCAGGAACGCTTCGACTTGGGTGCGGCTCATTATTATGTTTCCTGTAGACGGAAAGTTTTTGTTTTGTTTTTGTTTTTGCACAAATTATGTGTTCTTTCGTGCGAACACATTGTGTTACATGTCATGTGAATACTTTCTGAAGAGAAGTCTGTCACTGTACGTGAAGTGTGATCACATTACATATCATGTGACTTTGTTCATGTCACGTGTAATGCGATGCTTGCGCAGAGAGCCTGATCACACAGCTGCAGACGTCGAGCATGGCGAGGGCCAGCGAGGACGAGCAAGTGGCCTGGCTCACTAAGTGGTCTCTGATTGAAGAAAACGTCAAGCAGAACACGATCCCTGAGAGCAGCCTCGCCAGCACTGGTCAGTCATGGGGTACTGAGGGTTGGAGAAGGGGATGTGATACGAGGAGGGAGTAGGGGATGCGTTAGGAGGAGGGAGAAGGGGGTGTGTTAGGATGAGGGAGAGGGGCTGTGTTAGGAGGAGGGAGTAGGGGATGTGTTAGGACGAGGGAGAAGGGGGGTGTGTTAGGAGGGGGAGAAGGGGGTGTGTTAGGAGGAGAGAGAAGGGGGTGTGTTAGGAGGGGGAAAAGGGGATGTGTTAGGAGGAGGGAGAAGTGGGTGTGTTAGAAGGAGGGAGAAGGGGGTGTGTTAGGAGGGGGACAAGGGGGGTGTGTTAGGAGGGGGAGAAGGGGAGGTGTGTTAGGAGGGGAGAAGGGGAGGTGTGTTAGGAGGGGAGAAGGGGAGGTGTTAGGAGGCGGAGAAGGGGTGTGTTTGGAGGGGGAGAAGGGGGTGTGTTAGGAGGAGGGAGAAGGGGGTGTGTTGGGATGAGGGAGAAGGGGGTGTGTTAGGATGAGGGAGAGGGGGTGTGTTAGGAGGGGGGAGAGGGGGTGTGTTGGGAGAGGGAGAGGAGGTGTGTTAGGAGGGGGAGAGGGGGTGTGTTAGGAGGAGGGAGAAGGGGTGTGTTAGGAGGAGGGAGAGGGGGTGTGTTGGGAGGGGGAGAGGAGGTGTGTTAGGAGGGGGAGAGGGGGTGTGTTAGGAGGAGGGAGAAGGGGTGTGTTGGGAGGGGGAGAAGGGGGTGTATTGAGGGAGGAGGGTAGACGCCAACGGTGTGAGTCTTTCCTACCATTAATGAACAAGACGAATTTCAAAATATATTTATTATATGTATACATATCTATGTGTGTTGTTGTTGTTTGATACTGGTAGGCATTGAAGAAAACGACGGGACGCATTTCACGAAGACCGTAATGGCAATAAAAGAGGACATCAATGAGGACAGGTAAGTGATGTTCCCATGACCTGCTGACGTTACATACTTTGTATACTGGAAATAAATACAATAAAAATAGTTGGCCCATTTTAAATTTTCCCTGATAGATATATCAATATAGTTGCTAAAATATTTTTTGCATTGTTTGTATATATGTGTCTTATTCTTTTTGTTTATTATGTAATTTTTGCAGAATGCTGGCGGCATTTTCCAATATGAGGGGACTGGAGAAAGTATTTAGTAAATCGATGATCTTTGAAATAACTGGTTGGCTGAGGAACTTCCCGGAAGAGGAAAGGTTACAGCAGGTTTTCCTGTTCAAGCCATCGTAAGTCACGTGTTGGCAGCGCTCAGCCAATCAGGTAGTCGCCGCAAGAACAACATAATCTGTGGTATTTTATGGACATCATTTCGCGGAAATCTATCCGAGACATTAATAACAACGAGTATTTATCGTAGCCTAGAAATGACGTTCTTTATAAACGAGATTTCTAAAGAAAGAATCTTGAACTTTTGTTGTTTGAATTTTGTAGTATATTTCGTATACGATTTATGTATGAAATGTTATTTGAGAAATTGGACCTATTTTTTTTTAACATTTAACACTTTTTGGTGCGTTATGTTACAAGGCTTTAGTTGTACGTCTTGGCGTACGTCTTTTTTGTATACTTTATGTAGATGTTTGCTGTAGGTCTTGATTTACGTTTTAGTAGTGCGTCTACACGCACGTCTTTGTTGCATGTCTTGACGCACGTGCCAGTTGTTCTTACTGACATACGCCTTACTTGTACGTCGTAGTTGTGCCTTTTCACGCACTTCTTTGTGGTACGTCTTGACGTACGTCTTGATTTATGCCTTAGTTGTACGTCTTGACGTACATATTTGTTGTGCGTTTTGACGCACGTCTTGTTGTATATCGTTGTTTTACTTCTCGACGTACGTCTTAGCTCTGTTGTGACGTACGCCTTTGTATTTCGCATTGACGTACGTCTTTGCTGTATGTCTCGACGTACAATTTTGCTGTATGTCTTGACGTACACCTTTCCTGTTCGTATTGACGTATGTCTTTGGTCTACCTCTGCATCTAGACTTACGTCTTTGCTGTATGCTTTTGCTGTACGACTTGACGTAAATCTTTGCTCTGTGCCTTGACGTACGTCTTTGTTGCACGTCTTGACCAACGCCTTTGCTGTACGTCTTGACGTACATCTTTCTTGTATGCCGTGACGTACGTGTTTCCTTTATGCCGTGACGTACATCTTTCTTGTATGCCGTGACGTATATCTTTCCTGTATACCATGACGTACGTCTTTCCTATATGCCTTGACGTACATCTTTCTTGTATGCCGTGACGTACGTGTTTCCTTTATGCCGTGACGTACATCTTTCTTGTATGCCGTGACGTATATCTTTCCTGTATACCATGACGTACGTCTTTCCTATATGCCTTGACGTACATCTTTCTTTTATGCCGTGACGTACGTGTTTCCTTTATGCCGTGACGTACATCTTTCTTGTATGCCGTGACGTATATCTTTCCTGTATACCATGACGTACGTCTTTCCTATATGCCTTGACGTACATCTTTCTTTTATGCCGTGACGTACGTGTTTCCTGTATGCTATGACGTACGTGTTTCCTGTATGCCGTGACGTACATCTTTCCTGTATGCCGTGACCTATGCTTTGACGTACGTCTTTCCTGTATGGCGTGACGTACGTCTTCCCTAATGTCGTGACGTTCGTCTTCCCTAATGTCGTGACGTTTGTCTTTCTTGTACATCTTGGCATTTAGCAAGTGTCTGTTTCCAAGATCTGCTTAGTTTTCCAGTGCACCATGAATGGAAAGCAGGGGTGAGAAAAATCAGATTTTTGAATCATGATTTTTTTTTGCTATTTAAATCGATGTTTTATGATTTTAATCACAAAAAAAAAAAAAAACAATAATGACTTCATAAATTATAAAAGAGCAACCGTTTTGACCTTTCTCTTGCCTCACTCATCTTTATATAAAAAAAAAACAGTTGTATTGAGTGGTCACTTTGTTGTCAGAAGTGACAACTGATGACCCGTACTTAGTAGTCACTTATTGCCAGTAAAGAAAACTGTTGACCTAATGCCTTTCTGAACTTAGAGGTCACTTATTGCCAGTAAAAACAACTGTTGACCTAATGCCTTTCTGAGCTTAGAGGTCACTTATTGCCAGTAAAGACAACTGTTGACCTAATGCCTTTCTGAGCTTAGAGGTCACTTATTGCC
>OX457030.1:61954910-62001445 GCA_949752745.1 Protula sp. h YS-2021
CATTTGACACGCTGAGGGCCCCTGGGTTATAAAGATGACCTGTCACAGTGAGGAATGCACATCATTTGACACGCTGAGGTCCCCGGGGTTATAAAGATGACCTGTCACAGTGAGGAATACACACCATTTGACACGCTGAAGATCCCTGGGTTATAAAGATGGCCTGTCACAGTGAGGAATACACACCATTTGACACGCTGAGGATCCCTGGGTTATAAAGATGGCCTGTCACAGTGAGGAATACACACCATTTGACACGCTGAGGATCCCTGGGTTATAAAGATGGCCTGTCACAGTGGGGAATACACACCATTTGACACGCTGAGGATCCCTGGGTTATAAAGATGGCCTGTCACAGTGAGGAATACACACCATTTGACACGCTGAGGATCCCTGGGTTATAAAGATGGCCTGTCACAGTGAGGAATACACACCATTTGACACGCTGAGGATCCCTGGGTTATAAAGATGGCCTGTCACAGTGAGGAATACACACCATTTGACACGCTGAGGATCCCTGGGTTATAAAGATGGCCTGTCACAGTGAGGAATACACACCATTTGACACGCTGAGGATCCCTGGGTTATAAAGATGGCCTGTCACAGTGAGGAATACACACCATTTGACACGCTGAGGATCCCTGGGTTATAAAGATGGCCTGTCACAGTGAGGAATGTACATCATTTGACACGCTGAGGATCCCCTAGTTGTTGTTTATTTTTGTCAGACTGTCTGCTGGAACCTTCTTTCTATTGGATGTTCACTCCACTGAACTTTCTGTTCACTGGGCCTTCTATGGTACATACAGCCCCCCTCCCCCCTCCCGCCCTCCCCTCCCCCTCCCCTTCCCCCTTCCCGCCCTCCCCTCCCCTCCCCGGTCCTCCTGATGTCACTCACGGGCCCCTCCCGCCCTCCTCTCCCATCGCCGGTCCTCCTGATGTCACTCACGGCCCTCCTGATATCACTCACGGCCTCCTCCCGCCCTCCCCTCCCATCGCCGGTCCTTCTGATGTCACTCACGGCCCTCCTGATATCACTCACGGCCCCCTCCCGCCCTTCCCTCCCATCGCCGGTCCTCCTGATGTCACTCACGGCCCCCTCCCGCCCTCCCCTCCCATCGCCGGTCCTCCTGATGTCACTCACGGCCCCCTCCCGCCCTCCCCTCCCATCGCCGGTCCTCCTGATGTCACTCACGGCCCCCTCCCGCCCTCCCCTCCCATCGCCGGTCCTCCTGATGTCACTCACGGCCCTCCTGATATCACTCACGGCCCCCTCCCGCCCTCCCCTCCCATCGCCGGTCCTCCTGATGTCACTCACGGCCCCCTCCCACCCTCCCCTCCCATCGCCGGTCCTCCTGATGTCACTCACGGCCCCCTCCCGCCCTCCCCTCCCATCGCCGGTCCTCCTGATGTCACTCACGGCCCTCCTGATATCACTCACGGCCCCCTCCCGCCCTCCCTTCCCATCGCCGGTCCTCCTGATGTCACTGACGGCCCTCCTGATGTCACTCACGGGCCCCTCCCGCCCTCCCCTCCCATCGTCGGTCCTCCTGATGTCACTCACGGCCCCCTCCCACCCTCCCCTCCCATCCCCGGTCCTCCTGATGTCACTCACGGGCCCCTCCCGCCCTCCCCTCCCATCGCCGGTCCTCCTGATGTCACTCACGGCCCCCTCCCGCCCTCCCCTCCCATCGCCGGTTCTCCCGATGTCACTCACGGCCCTCCTGATATCACCCACGGCCCCCTCCCGCCCTGCCCTCCCATCGCCGGTCCTCCTGATGTCACTCACGGCCCTCCTGATATCACTCACGGCGCCCTCCCCTCCCATCGCCGGTCCTCCTGATGTCACTCACGACCCCCTCCCGCCCTCCCCTCCCATCGCCGGTCCTCTTGATGTCACTCACGGCCCTCCTGATATCACTCACGGCCCCCTCCCGCCCTCCCCTCCCATCGCCGGTCCTCCTGATGTCACTCACGGCCCTCACGGCCCTCCTGACGTCACTCACGCCTCCCCTCCCCTCACTCATCCTGCATACGCATAGGCTATAATATGCTGTATGACTCTACACCCGACATATATTACTCATAAAACAACGTTATTAAGTACTTCGGCCTTGCATGAAACAATACCCGACTAAAAATGGCTCAAATTTTAATTTTTTTTCAGAACTCATCTCCTCCTAGGCATTTTGGCGGTGCACTTATGCTCACTTAAACGATCTTACCGCAATTTTTGTAATGCTTAAACATTATCAAAATTTAAGAGCCCGAACCTGAACATTTTGCACACAACTCGGTTTTAAAGGATTCAGATGATTCAATTACTTTAATTTGTTTTAGGAAATTTTAAAAATATATATATATTTTTATAAAAAATGTTGTGTCACAATTGATCGAGATTGAATTTTCGCTTTTTGATCTTAAATAGCACAAAATATTGCTATCACTTTCAAAACCAAATCTCTAAAAGACAACCGATCCTGCTCCGATAATTAGGCTAAACAACTTCCCATACTGTTGTGTGGAAAACGTGCACACTCGTTTATTCTGAAATTGGTTTATGGAGCGAAGATTTGGTTTTTTATGGGGAGTTGATATAGCATCTATGAATATGACAGCTTTTGACATGATATCTTTTGATATGGCAGCTTTTGATATAAAATCTGTTGATATGACAGCTTTAGATGTGGTATCTTTTGACATGGCATCTTTTGATATAACACATTTTGGCATGACATATTTTGATATTACATATGTTGATATGATATATTTAGATGGGACATTTTTTGATATGACATTTTGAGCAACTTCTCACTACATTTGCTTGTGCAGGTAGATTTAAACATTAAAACAAGGCAGGGATGAATAAAACACAGTAATAGATTCTAATCTTTATTTTTAATATGGATCTAATTTTAAACATTTAAAAAACATTGTTTGAAATAAACGCTACACAATGTAAGAAAGAATGAACACAAACGACTTTGCATATATATATATATATATATATATATATATATATATATATATATATATATATATATATATATATATATATATATATATATATATATATATATATATATATATATATATTCCCCCCCGACAATTCCCCCCGAACAATTCCCCCCGCTCCTTTTTATTTTTCTTATTTTTTTCTTTTCTTTGTATCTCTCTCTCTCTCTCTTTTTTTTACAAATTGTTGCCCTTTATCTTCTAATGGAGATGGTAATTGTCCTTTCATTTCAACATTTCAACATTGTCGCAGTTGCAATCTACATGCCTTATCCAAACCAATGAACTTTAAGTTGGCCACCTCAGTGCCAGCAAAAACGGGTTTTTTACATGTTACATCGGTCGGATCCGCCGTAATGTTCGCGGTGCATCTGGTCAAATTATGGGTGGCCGCTTGCCCGAGCCACCGCGTCGCTGGTACGCCGACTCTGCGCAGCGCATTCGTCAAACAGTCCGCGACTTCGAAAACCGGCATACTGTTGACTATTTGCGTGGAATTGCCCACAACATCAGGTTTTAAATGAAAAAACTTTCGTTCCAGAAAGAAAAATTTTGCATTTTTGATTTTAAGGTATTTTAAAAATAAAGACTTTGGCATTCAAAGTAAAATATAATATAAAAATTTAGTGGGGGGGGGGGGAATAGTCCTCGGGGGGAATTGTCCTACGGGGGGAATTGTTCGGGGGGGGGGGAATTGCCGGGGGGGGAGTTGTCTGGGGGGGAATTGTCCTAGACCCGTATATATATATATTTATATATATATATATATATATATATATATATATATATATATATATATATATATATATATATATATATATATATATATATATATATATATAAATTACCACAAAACAGTTTGCTCCCAGTTTCGCGTGTGTGATAAATGTTGATTGTTTGGTGAATTTATTCCTCGTTGTGCATCATTTTGCCCACATACATTTCAATGTATTGCTTCACGCCGAGATTCCAGTAGTTTTTATCGGATCCATGTTTTTCAATGGCAGAGGCTACATCTTGCATTCCGAGGTGTGTGGCCCGCTCAAGCGCTGTCATCCACACCAGAGTATTTCCCCACAATACATCGCGGTACTTTGTTTATAAAAGAAACAGTAGAAAAATTCATTAAACTTTTTTTAATTGAGTTTTTGTAACTCTTAATATCTCGAAAAAGAAAAAAGATTTGAAATTATTAATGATTACTCAGATTATATAAAATGCCTGTGTAGGGTTAATATAACGCAGTAGAGGTAGTTAGGCAGATGCTATCTATGTGTTCTCAATTCATGATTAATTTGGGATTGATCAGAAAAGAAAAAGTGCTTAGAATACAGGAGACTAGTGGAACTGGTGCAGCTCAGGTGTCCATAACGAAGCGGTAATAGCCGTGGTAGTGTGTGACGTCAACATTTCAAACATGAAGGCGCAATGAACTCACTGGTTTTCTGACGGAGCAATCCACTCCCAGGAATGCTAACTTGCAAGCAAAATCCCGTCTGTCGTGGGCGATGGCCTCGAGTAGAAGGTCGGAATAATTTGCAACGAGAGGTGCTTGCGGGTTTTTGTGAAACTAAAATGCAAGGAAAATTATATGCATACAAGGAAATTTTTTGATGAAAAACATGTTTAGCAATGTCTCTGCAATGCATTTTTATTTTATTTGCAGTTTTCTTGGATTCTACTCCCCTTTTGCTTATGATGCCCGTTTGGATTTTTCTGAACACAACATTAAATATAATGTTTACGATTGGTTGAAAACATTTTGAAAACTCAGAATACTTACTAATACTGGAAGATCAGCAACAGGATACTTCAATTCCTTCAGTACCCTTTCAAAATGCACTTTTGTTTTGTGTTTCGATCTGATAATCTTGATCAGCTTTGAATACTGAAAAAAAAAATGTTTAAGCAGCCTTTTGAAAATGCCTGTGAAAGGTAACAAAAGCTGTAAACATCAGTGCAAATTACCTACTATTTATTTTTAGTTGCTCTCCTAGAATTAAGGGCAACAGTTATTTACAAAAGTTATATTGGCTTTTATTATGTATTTATAACAATGATGCAGGGTCTTTTTGTTTGCTATGACATCACGTGCTGACCATTCATGCCAGGAGACAGAATATTGCTTAAATCTGATTGATGACATCATGATTTTCGAACCGACCTTTACCAAAATGGTTTCTAAGGGCCAGTATGTTCTACCTCAATGCATCCAGTGATGTCCAATAAGAATGCCTGAGATAACAATTTTATACGAAATCTGACTGGACAGCACTTGATGACATCGTAATTTTCTAACCGGTCGTTACCAAAATGGTTGATTGGGGGGCTGTCCCTTTTACTTCCAGTGTCCTGAGAAAAATTTTGCGAAATTTGGTTGAAAAGCACGTGATGCCATCAGGTTGAACGGAACAGCCCTTATCTAGTATGTTTGTGCTAGAATTTGTCTGCACATCACCTCGAGGGGTCACTCACGTACTGGTTACCACGCCCGTCCATTACTTTTTAAAACGACCTTTTAACGCGGAGTGTCAAGTTAAAAAAGAACCCGTTTTAACCAAACGCGGAGTGCAATTTCGGAAGATCCCCCCCCCCCTTTGTGGGAAATGCTGCATGAAAATTACCCCCTTTCTAAAAAGAAATTGGCACTGTGCGCGGACCGCGTCTAACCTCAGAATTACCCCGCATTTATCCGCGTTGTTTTTGGACGCACTTGGTAACACATATGATATCAAATGATCCCCTCCCCATCCCCCACCCAACCCCCGGGGAATATCAACTCACCTTTACTGCGCAGTCCAGTTCCAGACACATCCCGTACTCTTCCTGAAAAATAATAGTGACTTACTTACGTCGCTGTAAAGAATAGTTCAACACCAAACCTTCAAAGAAATCATTTCCATTAAGAAGTCCAGCACAAAGAATTACTTACTTGTTGCAGAACATGCTAATTTTTTTATTATTTTTTTCTAAGAGCTCCTTGTAAAGCTGTTTATAGTGCTTACCTTACTTTCTTTGCTGATAAAGGTATTATCCATTTCATCCTCGTGTTTACCCATCTGAAAAATTTTAAAGGAATTTCAGTAAATTTAATTTACATTATAAAAGACACATCTTTTAATGCATGCTGCTGTTCCAAAAATTAATTTTAGTGGATTTTATCATACATTTGATTCTCTGATGTTCCTTTTTTGTTCCTTATTTATTCCTTATTTGTCATATTTGTTCCATCGCGTTTTACCACTGAAATTTTTTTTCTTGAAAAATGTTCACACATTATTTTTGGCGCTCTATCAATACTGTAACAGGAAATATATGCTCACAAAATCGATGTATTTTGGAATTTTATGGTTTTGCAACAGATGCCTGACGCCAATGCCGTCCTCCCCTAAAGCACTGGCATAGTGCAGCAGTCCCCTCCCAAGCTGCAGATATAAAAGTAATATGACATATCGTAACTGGCAGTGCGATGGTTGTAGCCGTATGTAACAGAAAGGGCCTAGTCTTTACCAAACAATGACCTGTTTTCGTAAAAGTTCAATTTCTCTATAACTATTATTTATAGCTATAATAATTTGGGTGATTCAGATTTGCGTTTGCTTCTAGTACAGACACATGCACGTAATAGGGTAAGAGCTCAAAGGGCTCCAGGTTCTGGCCTTTGAGCCTGTCAACGCACAACACACTTAGCCTAAGCAATATGGTCTCATGGAACTGCACAGTGTCACTGTTAAAAAATACAGATAGACATGTATTATGTGTAAAATCATATCAGTACGTTATCCCTGCACTGCAGCTGT
Organism: Protula sp. h YS-2021; assembly: GCA_949752745.1. Taxonomy (NCBI): domain Eukaryota; kingdom Metazoa; phylum Annelida; class Polychaeta; order Sabellida; family Serpulidae; genus Protula; species Protula sp. h YS-2021. The sequence continues at coordinate 61,961,726 of OX457030.1, forward strand.
CCTGGGATATTTTCATCCAGTAGCCATTCTATTGTCTCCTCGTCTCCGTGTAAGATAGCCTTCATTAAGGGATTCCTGCCGCCCTACAACAACAGCAAATTTATCCGAAATGTGTTGACACGCAGTACAGTTCATTACATAGAGCTTACCATCATAATATTGCAAGTACATACACATTTTTGTACTGTTCATGTAATTTTTTTTTATATTTTGTGTGTGTGTGCGTGTGTGGTTTTTTTATAAAGAATGAAATAAGAGCTTAAATAAGTACTGGAATAATTTACGACTAAATTGTGCATAAATGTGTTATGTGAGATATTAGGACTTTAGATGTGTATTACAATGCTCATCATCTAGAAAACACCTGACAATAACAACGTATACCTTGTCTTTGTACTGTAGCACCATTTCTTTAGTAAAACTTTCGCTCTCAAATGATTCCACTATATATTGTACTTCATCGAGGCTTTCTTGGTCCTCAATAGCCTTATGCACCGAACACGACGTTTTCTAACATAACATAATAGATAACTTGTGCGAAGCAATTTGTTAAACTTTCAAGTATTAGTTTGTCGGACCACGAATGAAAGCTTTTCCACTTTTTAAGCGGCTATTGCGTTATACTTTTGCAAACCTTTTGAGCGCAGGATGTCTGTTATCGAAATAATTAACCCTTTTTAAGACTTTAATTAACAGCTGTATTGACAAACACATGCACTCCTCACAGTATATGGCTAACTAACCTATGGCTGGCTTTTTAACCTAAGATATAACTGAGTATTGCATTGCACTAAACAGCCCATTAACATGAGATTTATGCAACCCTTCATATTACAGCTTTAATATTTGCTCTTTCAGATTCAATAAAATAAAACACTACCTCATATTCTGGCAGTTCCTCCACAAATCGAGTAACAATATTGTTAGTATTTCCGCTTGCGAATATCCAAGTGTCCCGATACTATAAAAGTATAGAGATCATGTTTCTGTATCTGTTATTATCTGCTGGCATTTTAAAACCAAATAGAAAAATCAGCATATGATTAATAATGCAGTCCTGTGCGTTGCATAAATCAATAAAGTCAAGCGCGTTGTATAAATTAATACAGTCGTGCGAGTTATATAAATTAAAAGACCTGGAATTCCACGATGATACTGTCGTAGCCCTCTGTCGCCAGCATATTCAAGTTCTTCATATCAGTTGTCCGGACGAAGTCTATTAGGTGTTGATCAATGGCCTCTATAACGTCTGTTCTTCTCTCAAATATGGCAATATCTCTAGCCGTGCAACCATTCTTTCAATATGAAATAATTATGACTATAAAATTTAAATCTTTAAATCCTTGTCATATTACAATAAAACAAAAATTAAATTAAAATTGATCTCCTATAAGTTCAATCATTTCAGGATTTTATACACGGCAATGCAACATCTTATAAAAATGGAATTATTTTGTTCAATGAAAATTTTATAGCAACAATAATTAAGGTTTAATGTATGATAAATATAACCTTAATCAGTTATTTTATGCCGGCAGGTGTTTCTCCGTGCAACCTGCATCCGTTATAAAAAGTATGCAGAATAACTTAGTTCTTTTAAGTAAAACAGTAGTGAAGTTTTCACCTCGTCACGCATTGACATGTCGATGCCCATCAATAGTAGCTTTTGTACCACGTCGACACTTACGTGACCGTTATGCCTGTCTAGTACATAATGCATGGCAGATCTGCCTCTCTGTTTCAAGTACATAAAAGATAATAAATAATGGTTCAGTTTCTATGAAGGATACAGAATGTGTATTTCGGATGCATGGCATGCATTTACAGTCATGTGTTTAATAATGTATGTTGTGATGTAATTCAATGTAATCCGATTTCTGTCTAAAAATAAACATAAATTGATTGTAAGAAATCATAACGCGACATGTATACTCAACATAGAAACAGATTAACTTACATTTTTAACACATTTACATGTCTTGCAAGTAAATAATGTGCATGGTCAAATTGATTTGACCGAATGACATAGTGGTATACCTCATCCTTGATTGCCAGGTTCGCTCCACTCCCAAGTACTTTATATACTATTCTTTGATCAAGTGTTTCATCAAATCTAAGGGCCTCAAAGTATAAAGGACCCTAGAATATATTTGAAATGGGGCTGTTTAATATTTATAATTTCAGTCGATTGTTATAGAATGTCCAATGCGAAATGAAATTCAATAACTAGGTTTTTAAATCAATAAGTAATGTTGCGTTAAATTTCTAACAAAACATAATTCTTTTATTTTGTCAAGAAAACAAATGATTACCCTGAAGTATTCGTTTACTTCCACAAATATGTTGACATCAGCGCCGGCGTTACAGATTAATTCTACCATTGTAAAATCATTTTGGTGAATAGCATGTTGCATCATGTGATGTGCACGTGATCCTTTCAGCTAAAACAAAGACATCTGTTGCAACAGTAAACACTTAGAACAGTAAATCTAAAACCAAATATTTGCATGAATAACTCTTAATGGTTTGCATAAATAACTTTTACTTGGTTTTGCATGTTGTTTTGACATGCTCATTAACTCTACAAAGCATATGCAATTAATTTAAAGTAAAAACAATTCAGTAAAATAGATTTAACTTTAACTAGTTTTAACTTGTAATATGAAAACCCTTTCTTATATATACTATAAAAATATTTAAATTATTTAAGTAAACAAAAATACAACCAGCTGTAAATAATTCACATCGCACGCTAAAGGACCTCGTGATATTGCATATTCCAAAGTGTCATGGTCACGTGTCAGTACTGAATAAACTGCCATCTGTCGCACAAATTATACACATATTGGCATAACTGATAGTATTAAGTGTTAATTAAGATATATATTATAATTGTTGATTAAAATATAAAATGTTTTTTAAACTTGAACTTTAATGGAAGTCTTCAAAGACTCCATTTCATTCCAATCTCATTCTATTCATTTTAATGTTTGGGTGTATCACACAAAGGCATGAAATCAGTCCCATTTGAGGGGTGCATTTTGTAACCACAATAAGTCTTAAAAAGTCGAAAAAGTCTTAATTTATGGCTTTTTCTCTTCCTTACACGTTGTTACAAGTCAGACATCGGCATAAATGTTAATAAACACCATCTAAAGACTTCGCATTTAAGAAATTAAAATATGAGTATAGAAGAATAGTTTACTATAGAGAATCTGTGCTGATCTATGATCGCCACTATGTCGTGGTACGTCAAACTAGCTGCAAAGTGACGCATATCCTTTCCATCCTGTGCAAAAGCATTATTTTTACTATTTGTCATTCTATGTCAATAAAAGAACAAGTTGTAAATTTCAGACTTGTAAATTTACTTGAGCATTCAATACGTACTGTCTTACTAACTTAAACAGGCTAAACATCTATGAATAGTTGTATGTAAAGGTAATTACCCTGACTATATTTTTCAATATAAATACTAAATATTAAGAAGATATTTAATAGTTTACCGATATACTTAATAATGGAAATGAAACAGCTATGTCACGCTATCTTGACTGAGGTAACATAAAAATATGCTGCTTATCAGTATCATATGTTACTGGCAGTGAGGCAGAAACATTGAATTATGTAGAACTTTGTACGAACTCACCACAACAAGATGACAAGCTGACCAACAATGCAAAAGATAAAGTATCTTATCTATATCCCTGTTTAATACTGCCTGTCGTAATCCGGGCTGAAATTAGACATAACATAAAGCATACAAACGTTGTACTGTTAAATTTGAAATACTTATGCCCGTTGTTATTGGTAAATCTCTCACATAAAAAGTCATCAGAGCAATGAATTTTATGCCAGTGAGAGAAGATGTGGTCATAGTTTTATTGATGCCAAAGTAACACATCCAACCCGTGTAAAACAACAATGCCTCTTAAAAGAGCAAAACATGCCTCAAATTTACTGTAGAGGTCCAACCATTTTGTCTGACCCTTTGCTAATTGCTTTGCTGTTCTTCCGGTAAAGTCTGTCTTGTTTGGATTGATCCCGGCAGCCATCAAATCTGGTACATGGCACGGTTCTGCTTGCAGTGCCGTTATATGTAGAGCAGTGTGCCCGTACTACAAAAATGTGACACTAATTAATGTCGAAGTTGTCTATACTATTTGATCAGACAACAAGGTATTTATCCACAATCTTTGAATCACTCTCTTATCTGGACAATTTCAAAAGTGTTCCTATACAATTCTTACAATTAAAGAGTTATTTTTGTTGTTTATTTATATCAGTCCAATGTGATACTTTTTTTTACTTTCGCGTATCTGCACTAGAGTGGAACACGATCGCGATCTATAGCTTGATAAGAGTTATAAAGTGAAATCAACGACAAACACAAGTTGCTGTTAACACATCAAATGTCACTTACTATATTGTGAGCATTGATATCAATCCCAGCGTGCATAAGTAAGTTGATAATGTATGGTCTGTACATCGTGCATACATAATGAAGATAAGTATTTCCCTTCTGTAATGGCAAATACATGTAAATAGGCAGAAAAATTAATCATATACATGTGGAGAATTTTTGGCTTTGTAATATAAAGCTAAAGCCTATTATGTTATTGGCATGTCCCCATCATGCTTCTGCAGCATCTCTCAATCTAATCCTGAACTACTTTCAAAAATGAAATTTTTGGTCCGTCGTATTTAACAGTGACAAAGAAAAAGTCTTCTACAAATGGTCTGGTCATTTAGATGCCATTAAACCACAAATTAGGTCTTTACTCTTTGCGATGCACGTTCATATAAAGCAACTACAGAGATCCGGAGATAGAACCAACAAGCAAATGAAACCATAGGAAAACTTTTCATTAGCCCTGTTCAAGGTGCCTGCCATTACAAAGTACCCCGCAAATTGGACCATCCGGAAATCGAACTACTTTAGGTCAGTAACAATGGTGGTCACATTTCCGGGGTATAGCTGCATTATTCACCTTATCAAAATATAAGGCGTTTTCACCCTTTCTGATGAGTTTCCGCACTCTGTTGACATCACCTTCACTTATTGCTTGACCCAACTTGGTCTACAGATAGAAAAGAAATTTTATTAATGAAAAGCTCCTAGCACATATTTGCCTAGCAATCTCTTTTCAAAGAAAAAATTAATTAAAAAAATCAATAGCATCCTTCTTACTCCAGAATCAATTTGTGAAAATAGAGAATTGCTTAAAACCCTTTATGTTATCATAACCAGTAAATATAAGATGTTAAATACCCATGGCGTCCTATAGACGTTGCTACAAATCCCAAAAACATCGGTTTCCCGACGTCATATAGGTACAGGTAATGGCCACATCTAAACGGCAGGATAGTTCAAAAACCCTTGATCACATAAGTCTTCACTAAAGTTGTTTCAGGATTTATAAATTACACTCTGATGGCTACTTGTCGAGATATTTTTCAATACTTATCATGAAACTATCGATATCCTACGATGCTTGAGGATATAAATGCATTATTAACAACTAGTCACAGATGTGTTGGCGTGTTGCAAGTTGCTAAAGCAGTCTTTGTTTTTCTTGTTCTATTTTTTATAAAATAAAGAAAACTCTCTCGAGAAAATGGACCATGAGGATTAGAAAAATTACTTTAGGCTAAAATTCTTGTATTTCAAGATTCAGATTTCTCATTTGTTTAGGTATTTCAACAACATTTTTTTTTAATTACAACTTAAGTAATAATTGACTCCAGCACGTGTATGGTGTATAGAATCTAGCACATATAAAGTGCACTGATGCTAGTACGAGTAGAGTGTAATAATTCTAGCACTTGTAAATTGAACTGATTTCCCATGTGTATAGTATGTTAATTCCAATACCGTGTACAGCGTTTTGTTCTATGTTCAAGCGTTTTGAATTTTAGAAGTCGCCTTTTCAATTCTTTCCGAGTTTTTTGTATGTATTTTGTAAGCAGTGTTGCTTCATAGCATTCTGGTTATTTTCTCAATTTGCAATTCCAAAAATGATAGGATAATGAGTGATTTCAATTAGATTAGATATTAAACAATTCTTATGAAGCTATAGAGACATGATATTAAGCTTGCTTCAGAGAAGGGTCTCCTCGTACCTGACACTTATAGTGCTTGGCCTTTTATGGTTTGTTAGTTAAAATATCTCAGATTAACAAACCTTTTCTAGTTCTCTCATCTCTCCAGCCATTTTGCTATTTTCGACACAGTATTGTACTTATATTTCCATGCACTGGTTGAATTGTCCAGATCAGTGTATCCTGAATAACTTCAGAGGAACTATAGACTATCCATAGTGTGGTGAAAACGGCAGAATATACATGATTTCCTCAGTTTCTGTCACAATTTATTTGCTGTGTTTCTGTGGAATTTTATAATATAACTTTACAGACCACAACTGCTTCATATTCTGTCACTCATAAATGTTGCATATATTAATACTGATAGTGCTTTATTGAACAATGCAAAGTCTCTCATGTGTACATTTATATATCCAGATTTATGCTGTGAAGAGTTTATTGGCTTTGTGTCATTGATCTGCGGCTTATATTTGTGCTTATCTGAATGTGTACTTGAAAGAACCATACATGTGTATATAATTGATTTTATGGAATGTCTGTGTCTGGCTGTCCTAAAGAGGGGGTTGGGGTGGGGTAGCTGGATATCTGTGTGAGATTAGGATAGGTATCGGTGTACCTTTTAATTAAACTTGAAGTGCCAATTACAAAATATTCATTGCTTCATGCATGGGATGTGTATCAGATATGATTGATGAATACAAAGTTAATTTTTGCATGGCAGACTACCAACGACCGATTTGAATAAATTATGCAATAGTGATTGACTTTACCCTTATAGTTAGGTTTCAGAAAATCAAAGCTATTAAACTGCATCTTCATTGAAAAAAATCAATTTGATCCCAATACAATAGAGTAGTTTGATTTTTTTTAAATACTCACATCTATCCTGACCGCATTGTTAATAGGATTGTACAAGTCATGTAGTGGAAAATGTCGAATTTTAGTATAAAAAAGAACAGAAGCCACTTGACCATTAGGAATTAAAAATTAGTAGTATCATTTCTAATAACCCTAAAACTTAATAATACTACTTATTAGGAAATTTTCTAATATATCTCAAAGCAAAGACCATTTATACACAAACCCCTTTCATTTATATCAATAGAGAACTGGCGATGTCAACAATTGAATTCATGATATCACAAATATAATTTCTGATAACAATAACTGATTTTATGTCAAAACTGCTGATATCACACGATACAAATAAATCTCAAAGCAATTTTTGTCAATAAAAGCGAGGAATTTACAATATCGATAATTCAGTTAATTATAACACTAATCAAAGTATTTTCGTTGGAGTGACGGTTAGTTCCGTTGGTTAGAGTGTCGATCTGGTGATCCCAAAGTGAAGGGTCCGAATCCGATTCGAGATAGTAAACGGGTGGTTTGACGTTCGCTTTAATTGTTTTAGCTAAGCAAATGCATGGGTTAGATCACCTGTCACTGAATTTAAAATTAAAGCCATTTGGTCATCCTTTTTAAAATGTTGTTATCGAAAATAATGATTGAATGCAATAAACATATATTTTATCAGTTATTTAATCTTGAGAACCGTTGGTGTCTAGTTTCTTGAGTAAGAGAAAACTTGACTTTTAACATCTTGATATCTAAAATAAATTGTTTAGATGAATAATTCAGTTATTCATAACAAAACATTTGTTAATACATGATATCAGAAATTGACTTATTGATATCAGCGAAACAGTATTTGAATCAAAACTTCGGCCTGCTTAATCCATTAAGCTTTTACAGATTTCGTGGAGCAAAACTAATTGAAAGCTCTTCCCCATCCAATAACACATGAAAAATCACTCCGAAATATCTATGACGATGCATCACAATCACATTTTACCGGTAGTTTCGGGTAATAGTGTTTCCGGGCTAAATATGAGCTTATCCTTTCTTTGATTCACACACGGAATTGACCAATGGAATTCTTTGTCACTGTGCAGCGTCTAGGACTGTTGCCATATTTTCGCGGACTGAATTCTAGAGACTGGAATCTTTGCATTTCTTTGGGTTCGCTCGTAATCCATAATCGTGTTGCTGCCTTTTCCAGAATTTGCAAACGGATGTGTCTGTTACTTTCGGTTGTTACTGTGTCATCTAAAATGCATTGTGTATTGTCAATGGCAGTTAATACTTCATTCACAGCTCATTACTAAGTTAATGGAGAAATAAAGTTAGAAAGTTTGTCGAATAAAAAAGGACCCTTTGGTGTGCTTTTGCTGAGAAATTTCGTAAATCTTCGTAAAGAAATACGCGCACTTTAAGTCATGCTTCGTAAACCTTTGTGCTCTAGCTACGGCTGCGAGCGTCCTCTCCTTCAGCTGGTGAATGATGGTTACCCTAAATCAACATAGATCTTTATTGATCAGCCCTTCTTCGATACAAATATTGTAGTGCTGTTCTCTCAGTTAGTGTTAATATTCTTTTCTCCGTCATGTTGTCTAACACCTTACTGATCTTGCCCTTCAGAGTGCAGGATACCTAGCGTGATTTGCAAAACGGGTGTTGTTCCATCTTTCATGTACAGCTTGTCTTTTAACTCAGCAATATTGTGACTGAAATACCTTGCATATGTTTCTAGTAGCATCTCTAACTTCTTTTACAAAATATACAGTCAAAATCTCTATGTGCCTTTCTATCACTGTAGTGACGTCTAATGTACTCTTTTAACCGTCCTTGCAGCATGTTTTGCCCTTCTGGATCTGCTTAAGCTTGATACCGCATATTAGCTGATCACTTAGGTATTCGCCAAAATTAAAATGCACAAGTAACCTTAGCATCATATCAACATTGTCGTTATCGGCTTTTCCTACCTGCTGTTGCCCAGTATAGCCTTGAAGTTGTCGGTCGGCATATCGTCTGTGTGTTTTTGTTAGCCTTCATCCATGAAATGGCTAAGGGCTATTGCTATGGCCGTGTTCGTCCGTCCGTCCGTCCGTTAACGTTTACCTTGTGAACACGCGCTAGCCTACAATTTTTTGTCAATCGCTTAGATATTTTAAATATAGCTTATATATGGACATATGAAGACCCCTATTGTTTATGAGCCATATCCGACCAAGGACAGTGGCTCAGCTGGACTTGGAAATTTTCTTATTTGTACTAATATAAAGTTTGTTTAACATGTGATTTGTGAACACTCTCTAGCCTACCATTCTTTACCAATTACTAAGAGATTTCAAATATAGCTAGTATATGGACTAATAAAGACTCCTACTGCTTATGAGCCATATCCGACCAAGGACAGTGGGGCTCAGCTGGACTTTATCATAGTAAATGTTTTTGTTTTTTATTCATCTTGAAGCACTGCCATCTTTTTTAGCTCTCAGCCATGAAATGGCTAAGGGCTATTGCTATGGTCGTGTCCGTCCGTCCGTCTGTCCGTCCGTTAACATTTGGCTTGTGAACAGCCTCTATCCTACAGTTCTTGTGCGATTGCTAATATATTTCATATATGGTTAGTATGAGGACTAATAAAGATCGGTATTGAATATCATCCCAAGGACAGTGGCTCAGCTAGACTTTGAAAATTTTGCTTGTGAACAGGCTCTAGGCACATTTGGCTTGTGAACAGCCTCTAGCCTACAATTCTTTTGCGATTGCTAAGATATTTTATGTATAGTTAGTATATGGAGTAATAAAATCGGTATTGAATTTTGAGCCATATCCGCCCAAGGAAAGTGGCTCAGCTGGACTATGGACATTTTCGCTTAAGTTAGGGATTGTAATGGGTTTGTGAGCAGCCTCAAGCTACAGAGTTTTAGATTATGAATTGCCTCAAGCCCATAATTTTCTGTTGATTACTAAGGATGTTGATGTACGTATGGAGATTTCTTTAACTTCACCACGGGTATGCCTATTTTTTCTCTCTTTGTCTTACCTACAGCCCTGCTCACATGAATATGTTTCATGTCGTTACATGAGTGGTATGAGCATAATGAGTGTGCAACTTTAATTTAACTCACACACTTACTATGCTCATATATATCATTCACTATGATATCCACGCTTATGGGATCGCGAAATCTTCCTCCTTAGTCACTTTTGGAAAAATAAATACAATATGCCCAACTCTTTTTCAAACTTCCGGTTTTTTGGGAGCAAGAAAATTTCTTTACATGTTTGTTATATTTGACATTTGATTTTGGTTTACGGAAACATTGGAAACATATAGTTATATATTGCTTTGAGTAGCATTATTCTAAAAGTGAAAAAAGGAATGCTTATTACCCGATTAGAGCAAGACAATTTCTTTCGATGTCTATTTTGTCTGACATTTGATTTGGTTTATGTAAACATGGAAAACATTGTATATATTTTTGGAAAAATATTGTTTCTAGAAGTGAATAAATAAATGTTCAAAACAGTTTTGGATATCGTTATGCATGATATATCACAGATGTGCCTCCACGTGGACCATCTGAAAACATGAACGAAGTTAATTAATAAAGTTTTCAGTTTGATATGAAATAAGTTAATGACTTTGCGTTTTTAGGGTATCTTCGGCTGTAACAGTTGAAAGTAATTTATTCAAAAATTTTAACCATATTATTATCCCCTTTCCTGAAAAAGGAGAGTGTCTCAGTTGGTCAAGCTGATGTTTATTTTTTTCTCATCTCTAAGCATTGCCATCCTGTTGCGGTTGTTGTAAGTACTTAACATTGGTGCTATAGGTTTCATTGTACTGAATTGTCCCCACCAGTTTCACTGTTACTTTACTCGAGTATGTTCCGCATGACTGAGGGGTTTGCATCTCTAATGCCTATGTTTACGGAGTACTCACCTTTAACCAAAGATAGCAAAAACTGGTTGGTTTTGTTCTGTCGTTTTTGTAAAACCTTTGGAAACACACTCTACCTGAATATATTCTACGCCAGGGCCTAGTACGATAGAAAAAGCTGGATTTCAATAGAAACCATACAGAAACAAGTTAATTGTGGTATGATGCAAGTGCTACCACAACTTTCTCAGAACAGCTATTCGCAGAATAGTGTAGTATAAGGATAGAACAGATTTCGTCATTAAGAAGAGTTTTTTTATTCCAGTAGCATTAAACGTAACAAACACCGCAGCAAATCGCGGTGTTTGTAACAAACACTCATAAGAAAATCTTCTAATGATTTTTTTCCAAGCATTTTAAATTTTCATCTGGTACAGAGAAAATTTTTAAAAAGGCACTAGAGCTGGACTGTGCAAGAAATATGTTCATGATCAATTAAAAGTCTTCGGCATTGATTTATTCGCCGGTAATATGTTAAATTCCTTTGCATAAGATGTAATGAATTCATTTTAAAAAGTCAATCTCCAATCCCAAAAATGTCATGAAACTACTTTCGTGAAAACTGTGTGAGATCCCTCCTCCTCTCTCTTCCCATGCCCAATGTCATTTATCAACAGAATTATCGTGAAAATAAAGAGCTGATGACGTTTGCTTTATAAATTGAATGGAACCATTTGCACAAACCACAAAGCATTTTTATTTCGAAAATCACTAGAATTAATGGGACCTAGTGGTCATACAATTATTGAACATGTCCGTTATATGAAATAAAAGGTGAAAAGGCAGATAATTTAAAAGGTACGTCCAAGTGATTTGATGTTACAAATCTAATATGTATACTATATAGAAATCAATGGAACCAATTGAATCCACTGGCGTGCAATGAAATTTATTAATTTTTTACACATGAACTCATTTTAAAGAAGTTCGATTCGGCCGTTTACCTTTTAAGCCAAAGATAGGCCCAACTGGACTAGGATTCTTTATTTTTAAGATAAGATAAGATAAGATATCATTTTATTTCGAAACTTGCAACCGTTAAGGTTGAATTGCGTCCGAAAATACAGGGTTAATATTCGACGGATATTTTGAACACTTATCAAATGTTTCAAAATATCTGTTGTTATCTGTTGTTCTCGTTGTTAGTTGCTCGGTATTTATTATTTTTAAGTTTAAGAATTTCACACTGTCTATAGGCTAAAATATAAAGTCACTGAAAGTTGAACAGCGAGAAGGGGATGAAGGAATTTTTGTATCGCCTTGTGTTTACGTTTGGGATTGGGTATTGTTTGGCTGTCCTCAGTGTGTACGATGACTTTCTAGGGCTTGGTAGTAGCTTGAATTTTCTTGAAGAACTTTTTACAGATATCTCTTCTTCTTTCCTCAAGTGTTGCAAGGTTGAGTAGTAGCAATGACTGGTCATATGGAAGTTGTGGGTTGATAATTTGTAGGGCTCTTTTCTGTATATGTTCTAGATTATTTGTCTGTTCTTTTGTAATGCTTGTTCCCCATGCAGGTACTGCGTATTCCAGCTGGGATCTTACAACGGCTTTGTAGAAGTTAAGTAGGTCGTCTTTGTCTGCCCCTGATCTCTTCAAGTGCGTTAGAAAGAACAATTTGCTTCGCGCTTTATTCGTTATGGATTCTATGTGACTGCCCCATTTGAGGTCGTCTTGGATCATGACTCCAACTAGCTTCGTGGAATTTACTCTTCTAATGGTTGAGTTTGCGATTTGCAGAGGTTCTGGCATCTTGTCTCGGTGATGAGTGCCAAAGGTTATAATCATTTCTTTGGTCTTTGTGGGTTAATTCTCATGTCGTTGTTTGTAGTCCACTGAACTATGTGGTCCAAGGCTTCTTGCAGAGTCAGATTGTGACTTTCGGAGTTTTTATGAATTTGATAAAGTGTGCTATCGTCTACGTATTTATATAGTGGCAATGTTGATTTTAGGTCTTTTATCATGGCACAAAAGCACTCCATTCCCCACAGTGCTCCTTGAGGTACTGCCCCTTTTATGTGCACTGGACATGATATGTAGTCTCCAATTTTAACTTGTTGCATTCTGTTGGTAAGAAAAGAAGCTAACCACTTCAGCACTGTTTGTGGTGTTTTCATGTCTTCCATCTTTTGCAGCAGTATGTTGTGGTTGATCCTATCGAATGCTTTAGCATAGTCGAGAAAGATTATTCTGACGTCGTTTCCTTCGTCTGATGCCTTGTACCAATCATGTAACATCTCAACCAGCATATGTGTGGTAGATACACCTTTTTTGTTGCCAAACTGAAGATCGTTTGCCTCCTCTTGCGTTATTGATTTGTGGCAAATTTTGATAACAATTCGTTCAAGTTCCTTTGCTAATAGTGATGTTAGCGATATTGGGCGTATGTCGGATTCTATTGATTTGGGGGGGCGACTTTTTTGGGATTGGGGTAACTGTTGCTAATTTCCACTTTTCAGGTACGTACCCTTCGCGGATAGAGTTGTTGAAGATTGCCGTGACAGGTTTTGCGAGGATTGGTGACAGGTCCCGAAGCATCCATGCTTCAATGTTGTCGGGTCCTGGGGCTTTTCTTGGCTTTATATTCATCATTAGCTTTTGAACTTCCTCAACTGATACCAGATGTTCGTCAGGTACTGCGGAATCCTTGCTGGAGTAACGGTTGAGGCCGGATAGTGGAGGAAGGTCGGCTGAAATGCTTTGGAAGAAGGTGTTGATTTGGTTAGTTAAAGTCAGTAGGTTTCCTTCGGAGTTTTCACTTGCTAGACTCTGAAAATTTTTTGTTTGTTCATTCTTTTCGAGTCCAGTTAGTTCTTTAATTCGTCTCCACCACTGTTTCGAGTCACTCTCCCGGAGGCCTCGGATATTAGTGGCAAAGAAGGATTTCCTTAGGTTTTTATTTGTCCGGTTAATAATGTTTCTGATCTTTCTATACTCCGTATTTTCGCCCTTTGTCCTTAGTTGTTCTCTTCGCCTTATTAATGACTTAAATTCCGGTGTTATCCATGGTTTGTCTCTTTCGTGGCGCTTGGTTTGTTTAACTGGAAAGTGCATATTGATCAGTTGTGTCATTTTGGCATCAAAAAGATTTCGAACTGTTTTTTACATGTCGCTGCGTTATACACTTCTCTCCAGTCCGTGTTATTCGGGGAGTGAACGAACAGGTTTCTTTCGTTTTTACCATTGACTCGTCTAATCTTGGTAACGACGTTTGGTTCGTGATGGTATTCGTACAATGGTTTTATCAGAATCGCTCTGTGGTCGGACTTTCCCAGGTGTGGTAGGGTTGTCGGTTCCGTGTAGTATTTTGCCATGTTTGTCATGCACTTGTCAAGAATGGCTTCCTCTCGGGTTGGCTTATTGACAATTTGCTTTAGCAGGAAGTGCGTTTTCAGGTGCCATTCTGGGAGTTTGTTGAAGTCACCTATCACCATGATTCCGCTTAATGGGTGTTTACAGAGAATATAGTCAATTCCATTTGACAGGTGTTCATTCATAAGTCTATGGTTTGCTTGTGGCGGATGGTAGATGCCAACAATGGCTATACAAGATATGTTTCTAGGTAATTTGGTGGGTCTTATGGTTATCCATATTGTTTCGAAGTCATGGCTTTCACACTCGCCCAATGTTTAAAATTTACTGTTGATTCTATGTACATACAGATTCCACCCCCTCTTTTGCAAATTCTGTCTTTTCGTATATGTTGATATCCTGGTATGATGGATAAATTGTTTGGAATCTCGTCGTTTAACCATGTTTCGGTGATAACGGCTATGGGGATCTTTCGTTGTTTTATTTCACACGAAAGCTCGTCCATTTTGTTGTTGAGTGAGCGGGCGTTTGTGCAATAAACGCTAGGGAAGTTGTATCTAATCTTGACGTTTTCTTTGTTCTTTGTTCTGTTATTCCTGCTGGTAGTTGGTTGTCAGTAGATTCGCATAGTTTCGTCAGTCCGTGCCGTTTTTTGAATGATTTGCCCTCTTCGTATGATGACGTCCTCGCCATTTTTTCTTCTCCATTTTAGCTCTTCGACTAGTTTTTTGTTTTCTTCACGTTCTTGAGAGGTGAGATCGGGAGCAATAAAAGTATTTTTAAATATCGTTGATTGCCTGAGGTTTTCAGCTACAGACATGATACTCATCTTCACTGCTTGGTCGGTAACTGTAATGAGGAGTGGTCGTGGTTTTTCTATTATTTTTGGCAATTATTATGGCAGAGTATCAGCTAAAATTTGAATTGTTTCGTTGTTGTGTATGGGTCAATTTTTCATCGTGCTTTCGACTGTTGCGTGTGAAATCTGTTCATTAAAACTGCTCTTCAGAGATTCTCTTAAAATAGCTCTCTTATTAAGAAACAAACTACTTTTTTGCTGCCTCCATCCCAATGCCGAGTGGGTCTGCGGAGTAAAAGTGTTATCAAAGACTATAAACTACAGTCTTTGGTGTTATGCACAACAGGCCGAACTGCCGTAGAGGTCGGCTGTTGGACACCAACAAAAGGTGGACAGGTTTCGACCAATCGCAATGACAGACACCAAAAGTAAACAAAAATATTTCGCAAGTAGTTGAAATTTGTGTGAGACGCTTGAAATAACATATATGCAGCGTCGGTAATATTTTTTGCGAAAGACATACTTCCGTAGCAACACGATCTACTGATTCAAAAGATAGATAACTTTGAGGTTTGTGCTTAATACACCCAAAAGGAGCGATAATATAATACTCTGTAGTTGTGGTACTCGTATAGCCGCATGTTAGTTGTGCAACGGTTTGAAATTAGAATATAAAAATATAATAACTGGGATTATTATGAATATTATTATACTGTGGATTAGTGTTTAAAACCACCTATAAATAATTACCTGGATAGGTCTTGCATGTTGTTCTTTATTAGTCCCAGGTGACTCTAGCTTCAATAAACACTAACCTACTCGTACACCGTGGAGGCACTCAGGTCTACAGGCGACTTCCGCCGGGTAGAAGAGTGGTAATGGACTAGGGTCACTTGGGACTAGTTCTTTAAAAGTGGGTGGTTCTTTTTAGTAGGGTTGGGTATCGCGGCGCGGTCTGTATTGCGATATTGGCTGTGTATCGCCACCCCTACTTTTTAGGTTGACCAAAATTTAGCCCTGAGTCAGCTCTGAGTTGCATAACTTCGTATATTTCTGTAAGAGCGGCTACGCCAAATTTCAGTAGCAGGCCCCTTTTTAGAACTAATCGAAAATGTGAAATGAAATCACACTTTGGGCGTTCCGAATAAAATGCGCAGAAATTCTGCTTTTCGAATGCAAACTAACCGGGAATAAATGATAGAGAGATTTTGCCTAAATGTCAGATTTCTCTTGGTTTTAACAGCCCGTATGCTATTTTTATCTAATTGGTGGAAATTTTAACAAACAATTTTCAGTTTCAATTGCTTTTATGTTCTGAGTACGAGCTGTTTTTGCTATATTTATTCTATCATTTCTTTTATTTTTTTACCCGATTTCCTTGCTGTCGAAATTCAAGATTATTGCGTATTTTATTCGAAACACCCAAGGTGTAGTTAGGGTTGTTCGCCGGTGAAATTCTTCTGTACAGAGAAAATCATCCAATCATGCCATTTTCCAAGAAGATTTAGAACAGGTCTTTATTAGACCCCACCCGGGCGAGCCCGGAGGGGGGTCTCTAGGATTGCCCTCTTTCCCCCCGTCTGTCCGTGTGTCACGCAAGTTCTCTGAAACTATTTACCCTATGCAACCTTGCTCAGTGAAAATAAATATATTGAAGTTGTGCGACGTCGTGTTGTTTTTCAAATTTGCCAAATTGCCAAAATGGCGACTTTTCAAAAATTGTGATCTTTTGAGATAACTGCAATGTAAGACTTGGGTGCTTTCCACGCGAGATCTCCGAAACTATTTACCCTAGGCATATGCAGTCTTGTACAGTGAAAATATATATATTGAAGTTGTGGAACGTTGTGTTATTTTTCAAATCGGCCAAAAATTGCCAAAATGGCGACTTGTTGTGTCCGGTTGGGGTCTGCGCCTTCGACGATGGCTTGTTTGGACTCAAAAGTGAGATATGAAATTTAACTTATCAAAATGTGCCGTGATGTCAATAGCCCAAAAAAAACCCTCCCGGAAGTCGTCGTTGTTCAGCTAATACGGGTCAATTTTATAGGTTCTGAGGCTCGACTTCTGCTTAACAGTTTTAGTTATACACACCTTTCTGAAATTTCGTGTAAAACAGACACAATTTTTAATGGCGAGCATATCTGTTATTGGTTAAAGGGGAGAAAAAATGGCATCCTCATTTAAATGACATTTAACTGTCAAATATTTGTTTATATTCTGTGTTTTAAATGCCATGTGACCAAAGTTAAGCGACGACAATTTAAATAAGTGGATTGTGTTTTATCTGTAAAATATATGCTCAAATAGCTGATAGATGCAGAATCAGGCATATAGATATTCTGTACAATCGTACTTTGAGGGCCTTTAGCCAACGCGAACAAAGACTTGTGGGTCGTTTAATTTCGCTATTTAGCCACATCCATGCCTCATAGCGAGCGTAATTCACTTGTATAGGGTTGCATAGCGAAGAATTCAAGCGGTAAGCTGAGCCCTCAATAGCGAGCCGCTTTTTGGAGGTAGGTCCTATCCACCATACTCTGACTTCCAGTTGAATGTAGGACAGTTATTGCGACGAATTTCACCTACGACATTTATTCCGGCGACAGTTATTCCGCCAGGTACGACATTTATTTCGATTAATTTTAATTCAGTAAAACACTTTATTTGAATGCATGAACTTCAATGTTTCAACAGAACAGTACAGAAAAATTTAAGAAAAACTTTGATCAAAAGTTTGATCAAAACGCTGAAGTCACTCAGTCACTCAGAAGGAAGTCAATGCAGCGACAGACTAGGCACTAAGCGAAAGTAATGGAATATGCCTTTAGAAATTCTGTGTATATTTTCAACGTGATTGATCTGCGGAAAAGTTATTACCACCTTGTATCAAGCGCATCAGGGCATCAAGAGATTAAGTAGATGCCGAATCGCCCCCCCCCCAACCCGCCTCCCAGTGCGGTTGCCACTGACATAAGGATTATAGCGCGCAAGAAGTACTCAGAAGGAGCCTATGGAGTGACAAATTAACTCCGGATTACCCTGTTTCAAAGAAAAAGTCGTCGAGACAATTGTTAAAATGTTTCCAAGCTTAATAAATATATGAATTAATAAAAGAAATCAGAATAAAAAGTCGCACCTGGCGGAATAAATGTCGTCGGAATAACTGTCGTTGGAATAACTGTCGCCGGAATAACTATCGGGATAGCCTTCCAGTTATATGCAGTCTCAATGGCTCATCTAGGACCCCGGAGATCAATTTTTGGCAGTAGATGTGTAGACGCTGTATTTCACATAAGCCTTATCACACTTGTGTGCTTCGAAATTTTGTTTGGAAAATGAGAAAAAGTTGATAGGAGAAATATCCAAAAAAGCTTGCACTCAAAAGTTTTTGGCATTAAACTACGGGTTATAAAAGGTTTTGATAGTTCTTTAGGGAAAAGTAATTGGCACTACTATATGGGCTGTGTGTAAACAATCTGAAGACTTTCCACGCGATTTAGAAGAACGGGAAGACTCTTACAGACGAGTACACATTGTCATTACGCATATCTTGGAGAAAAACAAAATTGACATGTTATCGCAGCAAGGAAGTGAAATATGCAATTGTTCAACCTCGGGACGGACCTTGAATGGTTTCAGGAGACCAGTCATTTAGCGCCAGTTAACGTAATTTCGTGCACAGATGACTTAAATGTAGAACATCATTATAAAAAAAAATAAACAAGTTCAAATTCCAGTCAAATCGAAATTTATCAGCACATCACAAGAATAATTAAAAAAATAGATGCCTAATGCCCGAAAGTATCTATTATTATTATTAGCCCACAGCAAGGGCTTTAGGCCCCGGAGTGGGGCGGTAGGTTTGGGTCTTGCCTGTCCGCCCACCCATCGCCGATAATCCATTTCCTGTAATGTTTGATATATAGGTGACCTATCATAATGGTTAGGTGCACATTATTTCTATTTTTAGCTTGACCCAACTTTAAATCACAGAGGCTGTCGTCTTCCGGTTGGGGTTTGCCCTCTACTAGGACTTGTTTTGTTTTGTAAAGAACGTGATGCCTGTTCCAGTGATTTCATGTTGTGTTTTTCTAGATTTGCATTATAAGT
The DNA here is from genome assembly GCA_949752745.1 of Protula sp. h YS-2021. NCBI lineage: Eukaryota > Metazoa > Annelida > Polychaeta > Sabellida > Serpulidae > Protula > Protula sp. h YS-2021. Next base: position 61,980,846 of record OX457030.1, read on the forward strand.
AACATAATGGATGAGTCGAGAATCGTTCGCGTGGAGCAGCACGAGGACGACGGCATGCTCACATTGCAGTTCCAGTTTCAGCTTGAGGTAAATGTTCATCATCATCAATATATGATTCACTGTGGCCATATTAACAGCGATTTGTGTACACAGTCTTACTAGCTGTTTCGTTTCAAATGGGAAAAGCCTGCATTCAAACTCAAAAAAAAGCGGGCCTTCATTACAAAAAATAAATAAATAAATAAAAAAAAAAAAAGTGTATTTTCAAGTAAGACAACATTGATCAGTCAGCAACACGTGAACAATATGCATTTTTTACGTAGTTATCAGGGTGGTACTCATTATTTTTTTGTTCATCTGAGGTGTTACGTCATGCGATACACCCTGTTCACCTTCGTCAATCATTCAAGTGCTTCGCTATAGCCAGCTGTGCTGTGTCATTTGCTTATTATTTTAAGGGAATGGGGAAACCGGATAAATTCAGGATAACTGCAATCGGCTTCACCGCTGTCGACGATACCGTCCAAGAAATGAAAGTAAAATTGTGTAAAGTGGCAAAGAAACTGCAGAAGAGAATGAGACGCAAGCAACAAAAGATGCTTACAGGTGGAACAGCTGGAAAGAGGGAAGGCGGCGAAGAAAATGATTCACAAGGTAGGCTTGGTGTGCGTGAAAACGGGTCAGAATTAAGACACAGGAAATTGGAAGAATTTGATGGGAAATGGTTGGTCGTTGCTAATGCCGTCATAACCACGTGTTGCACATTTCACATGGGGTCGGAGAGGAGAGGGGGGGGGGGGGTGGCCGGGGCTGGAAATGTACAATCATCCATCATTTTATTCACATCAGACCCATGAAAATGGAAGAATTCGATGGGAAATGGTTGGTCGTTGCTAGTGAAATCATAGCCACTTGTTGGAAATTCCACATGGGGGCGGAGAGGGGGGTGGAAATTTACATCATCCATCATTTTATTCATATCACTGGCACCAGGACTCGCATTGGTATAACACTTGTGGAAGTAACGCCGGTTCACGAATTGGTTTGGATAACCTGTGACTTCTTGTTTTGATTTATTTGTATTCCGTTGTTCAGATGTCACGCCAAAACCAGCACCAGCAAACGCCGGGATTCTGAGAACTATCGCTGGGAAAATTCTGCGGACATTCAGCTGGCAGAAATCCGACACCGATAACAACACCCCTAAGCCGGATGATGACGTCAGCGAAGAGACACTCAGCCTCATCGACATCCGGCTGCAACATCAAAATGGTGCCGTCATAGATTTCGATGAAGAAACAAAGTCGGCGTTCCAGGACGGCACGACAGTCACCATTTCGATATGCGACGAGGCCCATGACTATGACGTTCACTGTAACCTCCCCGCTGCGCGTATTCTGGAATTACCCCGCAGTATCTCAGACGGTTTCCTTCTCTATCCCAGGACGGTGGTCGATTTTTGTGAAGCTGATTCGTGTCGCTACGACTGGTTCCGATTGAAAACGCGACCGATGAAAAATACAAGGCTTTCCGTGATCAACGGAAAAATCTGCAGTGGCAACAAGTGCATCGATATAGGCAGCAAGGCGGGGAGTGCTAACATCGTTTGTAATGAATCGAACCCTGCAGATCTAAGCCAATGCGAAACGAGCCGTGAAAATGGCGGGAACATATCAAGTAGTGGAATATCAGCGGAAGTGCTAGAGGCCGATTTTGTAAATTCTGAACCGACGCCAGGTTTGAGCCCTGCTGCGGACCCCAGTGACATTACATTGAGTATGGGGAGCGGGGAAGACAAGCAAAAACAAGATACGAAAAACGCAACCCCGAAAGACAGCGCTTTGCATGGGAAACAAAAGACCGGAAATAAGAAAAAGAATCAAGATGCTTGGGAGTGGGTACACTGTGGGCTAGAGTACACGCCCACAGCCGAGGACATTGGTTGCTATTTAGGGGTGGTCTGTACGCCGACATCGGGGGATCGAGTCGGCTGTCCGGTGGTGGCTGAAGCGCCTAATCCTGTGTGGCAGCGACCGGAAGAGATACCATTTGAGAAGAGACATGCACATACCGTTGATCCCGCAGACGACGATAGGTAAATATTCATTCGAATATTTGCCAGATTAGACTTGGTAAATCGCAACGGAAACAATAATAAAGAGCTTCTAGTGAAACATTTGTGGTTTAACTTTATGACCATCATGGCGCTTTTTATTTTATTTTTTATTTTATTATTTTTAATTAATATTTTTGCTTTTTTATTTTTTTTTGTATAATCGGTTGATGTTTCGAGTTATGGCGTTCTTTTATATGCTTATTCAGCTTCAGAATAATGACGTACAATGTGTTATCGGAGAGATACTCGGACACGTGTGAGTCACGTGACTTCCGGTACAGCTACTGCCCGCCCTTCGCTCTCACGTACGACTACAGGAAGCAGCTCATCCTGGCGGAAATCTTAGGTACGTCATGCCGAGACGGCAACGGAAACAATCAAGATGTTGCCATTTGATGTGTTGGATGCTTGTGTTTCGATTGGTAGCGCAGGTTCCTGGGTTTGAGTCCGAAAATGCTTTGGCTTAAAAATTAGGATCTTTCCGTTGAATATTAAAATGTATTTTATACAATTTATAACTAAAGAAATGCAATGGTCGACGAAAAATAAAATGGTGGTTTGAAAAATACGTGTGTTGCTGATACTTATGAGATATTATTGATTTTCGATTTCTTTTCGATCACACAGGATATAAACCGGATATCGTGTGCCTACAGGAAGTGGACTGCAAAGCGTTCGAGAACGACCTACTTCCGGTACTCGGTCGTCGCGGTTACGCGGGTGCCATGGCAACCAAGTATATACAGGTGTCACAGGGAGTGGCAACCTTCTATAATGCAGAAAAATTCACGTGAGTTCATTATTTGGTTTTCGTGTCAGTTCAGCTGTCGAGGTCAAAACCTAAGAAGTTCTAAAACAGAAAGAAAGACCAATTGGACAGCGTTGATAACCTTTTGAAATAACCTATTGAACTATTGTTTTATTACAATTTTATGACGCTGATTGTTTTCAGTTTGGTACAAGCACGAAAGCATTTTCCCCTACTTTTACTAACATTATTATTTATTTATTTTTTTTTTTTTGTATATTTTAGTCATTTAAGTTAGAACTTAAAATGTGATATATTCATAAATGAAATCTTGGAAATGTTTTTTTCTTACAGGCTGATTTACAAAGGGAGTATTAACACGGCCAATGCCTTAGCCACGGAGCCGGAACATAACGAGCTGCTCACGAAGGTTTCCGAGAACCCCAGCTTCCGGGCCAAGGCTCTACAATGCGGCGCCGTTCTCCATGTGCGTACTGCCGTTTGTGTACAGTGTATACATTTCTGCGTTGCTGCAAAGTGTCTGCCTGTCAAAAAACAATAAATTTCATGGTAAATACTGTGGTTATTATTACCCATTCCCCCCCACCTCCCACAAAAATTAATAACTAAATAAAATACTAGTAATAATGTATGTTGCTATTTTTTTTCAGACGACGGTTCTGAGGCACGCGGCTACCGGGAAGAGCGTGGTGGTGGCAAACACGCACCTGAAGTGCGGCAAGGAGCATGCGCACTTACGGCTGGTGCAGGTCCTGGTCAGTCTGCGGCACGTGCGTACGCACATGGAAAATTACCCGGGCGCCAGTGTCGTGCTGTGCGGCGATCTCAACTCCATGGAATATTCCGGAGTCGTGCATTTGCTCAGCAATGGCGAGATTCCCGCCAACCATGCCGACTGGTTTGTAGGTAATTATGGTTAGCATAATTCTGAACAGGGATACAAGAAATATGACGAGAAAGGTAAAGCTGGTTATCATGGTTTATGCCTCTGCGATGACCGGGAGAGGGGCCGGGGGCGGGGAGGGGGGAAGTGTAGCTGTGTGACTGGGTAACAAATACTGTGGACACGGTATCTCTTCAAAAAATGACATGAGATCGCCCTCAAAGTTGCCTCGTCAATACATTGGGTAAGTGCAACTGTTTGAAAAGCCTTTTCGTTATAAACGTGGAAATTTGATAATTCTCAGAAACAAATTGTTACACCTAGCGCTTAGGTGTGGATAATGTTATCGAAAACCAGTAGTTATCTGTAGGTAATGTTTAAAAAGTATACCAACGGGGATTAAGTGACAGATGAAACACCAGATATCGGTGGTTTACAATAACCGAAGCTCAAAACACGCTGATAAGGAAAAAGCTTCGTGAGGCGAAACCGTGGGCAGGACATGGACATGGAACGCCCTGTCACTCATCCGTGCGAGAAGTGCGCGATTTGATCAAACTGTAATCCGCAAATTGATCAAATTGTAATGCACGAATTGCTCAAACTAATGCGCAAATTGATCAAAGTGTAATGAGCACAATTGATCGAAATTTAATTGTTTCATTGTCAATCAAAAGTAAGGAATCATGTGTTAAAAATAGCACTCAGAGTATTTTTTCCGATTAGGGGGGGGGGGGGGGTTGTAAATCCTGACCACTAGCCCCTCCCCCCCCCCCGCCTTGGACCAGCCACTGTGTTTATTTTCTCAAGCTTACTGCCACGGCCTAATGAAGCCTTTGAGAGAGTTGTTCGGTAGTAAGCATTATCTCACGCTTTACGTCACGTCGCCATTCGATAAGATGACGTCCTACGATATACGAATGTCACTTGACGCGCTTTGAGCAAAGAAACAATCGCAACCTGTTGAAGGAACAATAAGAAGTGCTCTAAGTGGGCTATCCCTGCGCTTGCAATCGATGTTGGCAGTGAGTTGATGAGAAAGATGTTCGGTGTTTACGCGAGAATTTTTCCGATGAAGTGACACAACAACCAATGACCTTGCCAAAACCGGCAGTGACCTCCCCACGGAACTGTCGTCTGCTTCCGTGGTGCGCGTAGTCTTGGCAGGATACTAAAGAATGGCGCGGACGGGTGACGTCACGTCGCGGTGTGAATGACGTCACGTTACTGAGCGGATGCACGTCATCAGATACTGCGTTGTTTGTGACGTCATGGCAAAACCATGACATTCTACGTGCCATTGCCGTGAAGATATTGAAATGTTACTATTGGTATGAAACAAACCCACACAAAAACAGAATTCAGTAACCCCTTACACTGGCGAAAAGTTCAACAATTTTCATGATCTTCATTGGTGATTGGACTGTATTTATTGATAAGACTATGTCTAACGCTGCATGTGTTTATGAAAGTTTCTCCGTGCCTTGTGTTTGTAGTTTGTAGTTAAGGCTTTTAGGTGTAGTTAAGGAGATAGTTTGGGTGGAGGAAGGGGAGGCGGGGTTATTAATAGCCGTGGCTAGATGCGTCAGTTTGTTCCAGTTTTATTTGTAGAAATATTTTAAAATGTTATACTTAATATTATGATTACGTAAATGTGATTGAAATAGACAATTAGATTATTTAAAAAGTCAAAGTGGTGTAAATAGTTAAGGCATGCGTTTGTTATTATTCATCTGTCCAACAGGGGGCCGTCTAGATTACATCAGCGGTATGGACTTCAAGCTCCCCCTGGCGGCGACGGAGTTGCAGTGCGCGTACACGGACGTGGCGTACACTAACTTCGCGAGCGGCTTTGTCGGCATTCTCGATTACATCTTCTACGACAGGGGCAGTCTGACGTGCGTGAAAACGGTACCGCTGCCGAGTCATCGAGAAGTGACGGAACTGACGGCGCTCCCCAACCGGAAGTTTCCGTCCGACCACATGGCCTTAGTCTGTGATTTGCGGTGGAACTGATGAGCACGCGTTGATTTTTTTTTCCTTTCCAGTATTCATTAGGAATCGTGACTCTTTAAGAGACTTCATTAATTTTTGGTACTTTTAGTAAAAATCCTTACGTTATTTTATCTTTTGTTCCTGGCTTTGTTAGAATGGGAGTGGTGGGGGGGGGGGGGGGGGGGAGGTTATCGAGATCATCTTAGTCTCGAAGAAAAGAAATTGCCAAACCATGTTTTATTTCAGTCTTTGTGTAGAATTTTTTTCTGTAGCGGAACCTTGGTCAGTGTTGTTCTGGCTTATGGTCAAGTCGAACCCGAGTCATTTCGTACCCAAAGTGGTCAAGTCGCACCGAGTCATTTCGTACCCAAAGTGGTGAAGTCGCACCGAGTCATTTCTTACCCACAGTGGTCATATCGTACCTAAGTCATGTCGTACCCACAGTGGTCAAGTCGTACCCAAGTCATGTCGTACCCACAGTGGTCAAGTCGCACCCCAGTCATGTCGTACCCAAAGTAGTCAAGTCGTACCCAAGTCAGAGCTCCGAGTAATTTTGACAGAGTCCGGAGTATACAGTCGTTTTGCCGGTTAATTGCTATAATTGAGCAAAAACAACTACCCACGGCAAAGATAACTGTCAATCACTTGTAATGTTTCTTGGGTACGACTTGACCACAAAGATCTGGATGCGACTTGACCAATGTGTGTACGACCTGACCCGAGTATGACTTGACTATTCACCGTTCTTCCTCCTCACACGCCCCAACCCCTTGCCCCCTTCTTGGAAACGAACTGTTCCTGATTATCTTATTGTCATGTTTTAGTTTTGAATCGTATATATTCTGTTGTAGCCGATATTTGCCGATGTTACAAGCAAGCTGTTGAATCAGGCAGTTTACAAAGTGCCCGTATACTACTCCTACCTTATATGAATACTGTATTTTTACACTACGTCCCAGAGCTGTATACTCCTGATTAACTCAGTATTTTTAGTTGATCTTAGTCAACAGATATCTACCCAAGTTGTAGAATATATATTAAAACCTGTTTAATCTTGGAGCGGCTTGTTCAAGCGGAGGACTAACCAGTGCAGAGAAAGAGAGAGAGAGCAAGAGGTGGCGGGGGGGGGGGGGGGAGGTCGAACGGTTTCAGTGAGCCGGGGGGGGGGGTTGAGAACCTGACAATAGAAGTGAGTGGGGCGGTGACAGAGGGAATGACAGGTTGTAAGTGGAACAGCGATGGATAGATTGACAGGTTGTCATCGGAACAGTGATAAGTAGATTGACAGGTTGTCATCGGAACAGTGAGAGATAGATTGACAGGTTGTCATCGGAACAGTGGTAGATAGACTGACAGGTTGTCATCGGAACAGTGATAGGTAGATTGACATGTTGTCATCGGAACAGTGAGAGATAGATTGACAGGTTGTCATCGGAACAGTGATACGTAGATTGACAGGTTGTCATCGGAACAGTGATAAGTAGATTGACAGGTTGTCATCGGAACAGTGATAGGTAGATTGACAGGTTGTCATCGGAACAGTGAGAGATAGATTGACAGGTTGTCATCGGAACAGTGATAAGTAGATTGACAGGTTGTCATCGGAACAGTGATAAGTAGATTGACAGGTTGTCAACGGAACAGTGATAAGTAGATTGACAGGTTGTCATCGGAACAGTGGTAGATAGACTGACAGGTTGTCATCGGAACAGTGATAGGTAGATTGACATGTTGTCATCGGAACAGTGAGAGATAGATTGACAGGTTGTCATCGGAACAGTGATAAGTAGATTGACAGGTTGTCATCGGAACAGTGATAAGTAGATTGACAGGTTGTCAACGGAACAGTGATAAGTAGATTGACAGGTTGTCATCGGAACAGTGAGAGATAGATTGACAGGTTGTCATCGGAACAGTGGTAGATAGACTGACAGGTTGTCATCGGAACAGTGATAGGTAGATTGACATGTTGTCATCGGAACAGTGAGAGATAGATTGACAGGTTGTCATCGGAACAGTGATAGGTAGATTGACAGGTTGTACGTGGAACAGTGGCAGATGGAATGACAGGTTGTAGCGGAACAGTGATAGGTAAATTGACAGGTTGTCAGCGGAACAGTGATAGGTAAAATGAGTGATCAGAAACAAAGACTGAGGGAATTTATTATTGCTGGAACTTCATAAAACCAGCCGCCTCTCGCCTTTGTTCTTCAAGACCATCAGGTTGTGTAAGATGTTTTGTTTTTTTGTTTTTTTTGTATTTTTTCACAAGAGCAGGAACCGGGCCGTGGATTATATCTGAATTCACTGGGGTGGAATTATGTCTGTGATACTCTGTTTATTAGCGTATAGTGTTTGTGCACTAATGCTTGATATTAAAACTGAAGTAGTTAAAGCTCTGTTAAGAAACAGTAATTATGCAACTTCTCACTTCTGCTTTTTGAAGTGCCATAAAATTTCTGAAAATAAGCATTGAATAAAAAATGAGCTAAAATGTTTATGCATTTAATGTGGTTTGATTTCGCCTGTGTGTAAATTTTTCTTTAAGAAACGTGCACTGTCAATGGCTGGATATTAACGGTTGTCCAGATCAACCATTCAGTTTTGTCCGGCAACCGTCCACCTACCCACGGTCTGCCAAACATAATTATGCAGCTGATAAAATTCAGTTCGAAAAAAAAATGGAATAAATGAAATAGATAAAAATTTCAAGCAAACCTATTATATCTAATAAAATCACGATATCAGTCAGTTCTGCTTGTATGAAACAAGTTGTTGCCACAACAACATCGTCGTCAATTTTTCTTTCTACAGGCTTGAGATGAGCGCCCGATCCAAAATCTGCCCATCTCCCTTTGTCATATTATCAACAATAGTAATAAGAGAGATTTGGGGTTTCGAATGCGCATGCAAAGTAGGGAAAAGTCGCAGGATTACAGTGCGGAAAAAAACATTAAAAAAAAAACAGTAAGAAATATAAACTAAAAGTTAATTTTCAATGCCATGGCGTATCTATAAGTTGTCAAAACTTTATTGAACCATGGGAAAAATTATTCATGGCATTATAACAATGGGTTTCTAACACAAAAAGGGCTATATCTGTTTCAAACTGGTTCTTAGTTTTCAACTCAGGCTTGTATTTTGAAACTTGACAGAAATTGGATAAACAGATAAATGGAATAACTTGAACTATTGATTTATTTGTTTATAAAACTTTCAGAAAGGTCGAGCTGATGGAGACAAAAAGTTTCAAACCATACTAAGCGTTTTTGTTCAGTTCAGTGAAAAATATTAGAAAACTAGTCAGTTAAGCAAACGAGCTCTTCAGCAAGAACTAAAGCGCCGAGTAATCCCGGGCTCTTACAATCGGGGCTGTTTACGTGCTGTTATGTCAGGAGAGGAGCTCATCCCCTTATTACCACAATAAGGTTTGTCACGGTCGCTTCTCTAATCCCAAATACTAGTTCTGTTCTAATCACTGAAAAATATATGTAAATGCGTGTGCAGTGCACGCTTTTTATTTATGCCGTAGTGTAGGAAGATTTTCAGATTATTTTTGGGGGTCTAAACGTAACCTTAATTGAAAAACAAAAATATTAGTGATATAAAATGGCTGGGGCAGTGAAACTGCAGCAAATGCTAGAATGCCCCGAGTGTCAGGAGCTGTACAAAGAGCCTCAGATTCTATGTTGTCAGCATACAGTGTGCTTACGATGTGTGGACAAAATAAAAGTTAGCGCCGATGATGTCAAATGTCCTGTTTGTGACGTAAAAAGCCATAGGGATGACGTCAGGAAGGATATAAACAAAGAACAGCTGTTGCTGGTGTGCAGCTCGGAGAAGGCAGACAACCAATCTGACCACCATATTGAAGGCCCCGTAAGTGTTCCGTGTGTTACGTATTAAAATTTAAATACAGTATTTCCCCGTTATTTCGACCCTGCTTAATTTGTTTCCCGTTTTAATTTGCCTGTGGTTGCTACGTTTCTCCGCGTAATATGAACCCAAAATTTGGTTCAAGGCCTACAATATTGTGCCAGTTTTCTTCGAGATTATTCGTACATCAGGGTAAATCGTTCAATAATTGTCCCAGGCCCGAGTGGTACGAATTAACGAGGTCTACTGTACACATAATCCGAATTGTGAGAAAATGCGTCGGTAATTTCCGATAATGGAGATAACTAGTGAGATAGTTCAAATATAAGGAAGCTGCTGAGGTCTTCCGGACATTCACGAAAATAAAATGCTGTGATGTTCCGGACATTCCCGAAAATAAAATGCTGAGTATTGTTAGGGTGCCGCAGGTATGAAAAAGTCAGGCCAAAGGGATTGGAGTACGAAAAAGGAAAAAAATCAGAAAGTCAGGAAAAGGTCAGGATTTTCAGGTTACATAATTTACTATATTATAGAACCTTTGTTTATAATTTTCATTTTAAAAAACAAAAGTAGATATTAAGGGAAATAACTGAGGAATGTGAGGGGAGTCCGGCCAAATGGTCCTAAAAGTCAGGAAAACTCAGGAACACTTGGGAAAACTTGGGAAAAATGAGTCTGGAATTACTGTGACCAAATTGTTTTAAGTTCGACAAGTGAATCAGCCCAAACAGTCTGTTGGTTGTAAATACGCAAAAATGCACAGAACCCTATCAATGATAGCCAAGAGTGCTTGCCGGCGCTGACAGCATAAGTGGTTGTCTTTCCTGTCCTCGGGGTCACACGCGAAGAGGCAGTAATCGTTCAGATCCTTCTTGCTGTTGAGGAAGAAATGTGGCACAAATCCATCAACAATGAATTCTTTCAGTTGCTTGTATATTGCAATTGCCCAAGATATAGGCTGTGTGCTTTTGTGGCTCGAGTCGCTTAGATATTGAGTCATGTAAAACACACAAGTTTTCAGCATGTATGACGTCAGCAGATCTTCAATGTTGCGCACCACTAGATGGTGCTGTGGTGGAAGCGCCGGTGAAATCAGTGCACCATTGCGGAAAGCTTTGGCGATTTTGTAACCACACCTAATGTATTCGGGCAGGGATTTGATGATGTCATTTTCGACCTCCGAGAAGGCGGTAGTGAGGTAGTAATCGACTTCGCCACGCATCGATGCGTATATCCGCGGCTCTTGAGGCATGAACGAATGATAGGGCAGGGGAGAATGTCGGAGGTTGAACGAAGGAACCAGATCTATGCTAATCATCATATCTTTATACTTATCCCCTTTCCATGTTAGAAAAAGGCAATTGAATTTAGATTTTTGTCTAAATGTGCCAGTTTTTTCTATGATTAAAGATCCATGTTTCAGATCGGTTTTTAAATGGACCTGATCAATAACTGAGTCCATGGCTTCGTCAAAGGCCTTCTTGAGCTTTATGAGGGAAAGGTAATGGCCATTACGTATACTTTCAAATTGGGTCTGGTATTCTTTTTCTAAATTTTTAAATTTACATTGAATTAAATCTGACGCCAGTCTGTCAACAGACAGGTGTTTGTCTAGGTTCTCAAATAGAAGTAAAAAGTCAAATTCATCAGGATAGAAACATCTTGTTCCTTCGTTGGTACTTCCAACGAGAATAGGTTTGAATTTTAAAAAGTCCAGGTGGTTTTCTAGCTGTAGTGAAAGCTCGTTCATGAACTCAGAAATGCTGTCCCATACCTCTTTCGTTTCTGGATCGTCGGGATCTCTCTTCATGGCATCAAGTAAAAGTTGTATTTGCTGAAAGGGAGGACTTTGCATACCCATACTTTTGTCCGCGGAGCGCCCATCGTCGTGAATCATTGACGTCACCTTTGGGGACAGTTTCGCCAAGTGAGCATGCCATTCTTTAAACTGGGAAACAGACTCGACATGGTCCTCCCGCATCAGAACGAGAAGTGGCGAGACCGCCTGTGCAACATCCGGGCTTTTTTGCGCACGACACACTATATTTAGCAGCCCTTGAAACTCGGCATCGTCTCTGCTGTGTGCTGAGGTTTGATACCCCCGGACAAGAATGCCAATGTGACGCTTTATCCCAATCGTTACTGCATTGTACAGTATAAACAATGCATCGTGTTCTGTCTGTGAACAGTTTAAGGCTTTGCCATAGAAAGCTATTAGGCCTTCCGTTGTTTCTCGCGAAGGATCAGCCTTAGCCCAAATTGGGTCTAATATTTCCAGAAAGCTTGATGAGCATCCATGGCGAATTGATATGTAAAAAAGTTCTTCTACGTTCACGAATTCTTCCGCCGTAAGATATAGTTCCAAATGATCCATCAGCTTTTTCAGTATTTTGCTATCATTTTTTTCCACACATTTATTTAAGCAGGGTAGATATCGATCCCAGTGGAACAAATCCGGATCACTCCGGATATATTTAGCGTCAGGAGGATTTCTAGCATCTGTACGTCGCCTAAGGACACGGCCGCCTGTAACAAAGTGGGGAATTGTATCTGGATGTCATCGGGAGGGCGTTGTAAGATTTCCCTGACCGCGTCACAGTCGCCGTCATACAGGGCCTCCTCCAGCAACATTTCCCGATCCATTATTCCATGTAATTGTCACAATTCCCTGTCAGTTTACAGACACTAAGCGCAGCCCAGCTGATGGTTTATTATCTCAGTCTGTATTAAAATGCAGCGACTTCCTTGGGATAACTTCTTACTGAGTGAAATGTATATTAACGCATGCCTGTTTCGGTGTACAGTAAGCTGTTAATTCCAGACATGATTTCAGTGGCTTCGTACTTAGCTGAGGTAGTGTTGTTGTCAGTAAGCCACATGTGAGTTAAGCGCAAAGCACACACTAAGTATACTTAGTGCGTGCTAAGTACAGTGGGTTATAGTACCGTAAGTTTTACCCCATTTATAGTAACCTGTAAAGACTTCTGTTTTTGGCGCAATAAAAACTGTGGGCTGAATGACTAGGAAAATCAATTCTTTCAGCTACATATTAACCGCTTACAGTGGGTTCTTATAAACAAGTACAGTAGAACTTTGTTGTGCCGACAGTGATTATGACGTCGTTACTTTGTGGCCCCATTTAGGCTTTTTGCTGTTTAAAAATATCGGTTATAACGAAAAATATGATACATAATTTCTTGACACCGCACAAAGAGATTGTGCTGTATTTTAACGGCATTGTCATTGGAAGCCTTCGCGGCTGTAATCGGAAGCCGTGGCTACAATCGGAAGCCTTCGTGGGTGTAATCGGAAGCCGTGGCTATAATCGGAAGCCTTCGTGGCTGTAATCGGAAGCCTTCGTGGCTGTAATCGGAAGCCGTGGCTTTAGTCGGAAGCCTTCGTGGCTGTAATCGGAAGCCTTCCTGGCTGTAATCGGAAGCCTTCGTGGCTATAATCGGAAGCCTTCGTGGCTGTAATCGGAAGCCTTCGTGGATTTAATCGGAAGCCTTCGTGCCTGTAATCGGAAGCCTTCGTGGCTGTAATCGCTGGCTTCGCAGCCTCGACCACGCTGCAAAGTTCCACCAAGAACGTATTATATCTGTCGGTGTTTTCGCGCAGATTTCTGAGTTGGACGAGGACATTAACTCAGAGACGGAGTCGGACCAGCATGACTACGACGGGCCAAAGTGCGAGCTGTGCGACAAGCGCATTGCCTGGTTCTGTGCCCAGTGCGACCAGTGGTTCTGTAACGAGTGTAAGGTAAGGGGCAGGTGTGGGGGGGGGGGGGGCGGGGCGACATTCATGGCTACGACGGCCCAGTGAGACCAGTGATTCTGTGACGAGTGTAAGGCAACGGGCGGGGGTGTGTGTGTGGGGGGGGGGGGGGGAGTGGGGAGGAATTCATGGCTACTACGGCGCAGTGAGACCAGTGGTTCTGTAACGAGTGTAAGGTAAGGGGCAGGGGTGGGAAGGGTGGGGAAGGGGGCGACATTCATGGTTACGGCGGCCCAGTGAGACCAGTGGTTCTGTAACGAATGCAAGGTAAGGGGCGGGTGTGTGTTTGTGGGAGGGGGGGGGGGGCGGGCAGGGGACATTCATGGCTACGACGGCCCAGTGCGACCAGTGGTTCTGTAACGAGTGTAAGGTAAGGGGCCGAGGGGAGGGGGTAGGGGTGGGGCGACATTTATGGCTACGACGGCCCAGTGCGACCAGTGGTTCTGTAACGAGTGCAAGATAAGGGGCGGGTGTGTGTTTGTGGGAGGGGGGGGGGGGGGGGGCGGGCAGGGGACATTCATGGCTACGACGGCCCAGTGCGACCAGTGGTTCTGTAACGAGTGTAAGGTAAGGGGCCGAGGGGAGGGGGTAGGGGTGGGGCGACATTTATGGCTACGACGGCCCAGTGCGACCAGTGGTTCTGTAACGAGTGCAAGATAAGGGGCGGGTGTGTGTTTGTGGGGGGGGGGGGTGGGCAGGGGACATTCATAGCTACGACGGCCCAGTGAGACCAGTGATTCTGTAACGAGTGTAAGGTGCCCCAAATTTATGACATCCCCCTCCACACACACCCCCTGCCATATATGCTATATAATATTCACCTCTTAGTTTTGAATGTGAAGATGTTACAAACAACCAGATTGTGAGTGTGACGGACTGGCATACCAAATTGAGATGATGTTATTTGTATTGCAGTACAGGCCTCTGACGTCATTATTTGTGAATAGTGAATATGTGACACTTTTCGTATGGCTGTTGTGTTCCATAATTTATGTACATTTTATCAGATGTAGAGAAAATGACATTATGTCATTTTAGAGTTTAATTTCAAATTAGTACGCAGAGCTAATAGCACCTCGGAAATAAGGACACGTTTTACCACTCCCGCATGTGGTGTTAATGTCCCCCCGTAGTTTTTGTATTTGGTGCCAGGCCCGGCACGTGAAGACGACGGCGACGCGCTACCACAAGCTGGAGCACCTCAACAAGGTGGCCAAGAAGCACCGCCAGCGCCTCGAGGTCCACTACTTCACGTTCAAGCGGGCGCACGAGCGGCTCACCAAACTCCTCGGTATGCGCTGATATGAGGGGGGGGGGGGGGGGGGAAGGGTGCATGAGCGGCTCACCAGGCTCCTCGGTATGTGCTGATGTGGGGGAGGGGGGTGTGGGGGGGGGGGAAGGGCGCACGAGCGGCTCACCAGGCTCCTCGGTATGTGCTGGTGTGAGGGAGGGGGGGAGGGGGGTGTGGGGGGAAGGGCGCACGAGCGGCTCACCAGGCTCCTCGGTATGTGCTGGTGTGGGGGGGGGGGAAGGGCGCACGAGCGGCTCACCAGGCTCCTCGGTATGTGCTGATGTGGGGGAGGGGGGTGTGGGGGGGAAGGGCGCACGAGCGGCTCACCAGGCTCCTCGGTATGTGCTGGTGTGGGGAGGAAGGGCGCACGAGCGGCTCACCAGGCTCCTCGGTATGTGCTGATGTGGGGGGGGGGGTGTGGGGGGGAGGGTGCAAGAGCCGCTCACCAGGCTCCTCGGTATGTGCTGATGTGGGGGAGGGGGGAGGGGAGATGGGAAGGGCGCACGAGCGGCTCACCAGGCTCCTCGGTATGTGCTGATGTGAGGGAGGGGGGTGTGGGGGGGAAGGGCGCACGAGCGGCTCACCAGGTTCCTCGGTATGTGCTTGTGTGGGGGTGTGGGGGGGGGGGAGGGCGCACGGGCGGCTCACCAGGCTCCTCGGTATGTGCTGATGCGGGGGAGGGGGGTGTGGGGGGGAAGGGCGCACGAGCGGCTCACCAGGCTCCTCGGTATGTGCTAATGTGAGGGGGGGAGGGAGGTGGGGGTTGGGGGAAGGGCGCACGAGCGACTCACCAAACTCCTCGGTATGTGAGGCGGGGTGGGGGGGGGGGCGGTGAGAGAAGGGCGCACGAGCGGCTGACCAGACTCCTCGGTATGTGAGGCAGGATGGGGGGGGGGCGGTGAGAGAAGGGCGCACGAGCGGCTGACCAGACTCCTCGGTATGTGCTGATGTGGGGGAGGGGGGTGTGGGGGGGGGCAGGGCGCACGAGCGGCTCACCAGACTCCTTGGTATGTGCTGATGTAGGGGAGGGGGGTGTGGGGGGGGGGGAAGGGCGCACGAGCGGCTCACCAAAATCCTCGGTATGTGCTGATGTGAGGGAGGGGGGAGGTGGGGGGGGGTGAGGGAAGGGCGCACGAGCGGCTCACCAAACTCCTCGGTATGTGCTGATGTTATGCGGGGGGGAGGTGGGGGGGAGGGCGCACGAACGGCTGACCAGGCTCCTCGGTATGTGCTGATGTGGGGGAGGGGGTGTGGGGGGGGGAAGGGCGCACGAGCGGCTCACCAGGCTCCTCGGTATGTGCTGATGTGGGGGAGTGGGGGAGGGAGGTGTGGGGTTGGTGAAGGGTGCATGAGCGACTCACCAAACTCCTCGGTATGTGGTGATGTGGGGGAGGGGGGAGGGGAGATGGGGAGGGTGCACGGGCGGCTCACCAAACTACTCGGTATGTGCTGGTGTGGGGGAGGGGGGGAGGTGTGGGGTGGGTGAAGGGTGCATGAACGGCTCACCAAACTCCTCGGTATGTGCTGATGTGGGGGAGGGGGGTGTGGGGGGGGGGAAGGGCGCACGAGCGGCTCACCAGGCTCCTCGGTATGTGCTGTTGTGAGGGAGGGGGGAGGTGGGGGGTGAGGGAAGGGCGCACGAGCGGCTCACCAAACTCCTCGGTATGTGCTGGTGTGGGGGAGGGGGTGTGGGGGGGGGGAAGGGGGCACGAGCGACTCACCAGGCTCCTCGGTATGTGCTGATGTGAGGGAGGGGGGAGGTGGGGGGTGAGGGAAGGGCGCACGAGCGGCTCACCAAACTCCTCGGTATGTGCTGGTGTGGGGGAGGGGGTGTGGGGGGGAAGGGCGCACGAGCGGCTCACCAGGCTCCTCGGTATGTGCTTTTGTGAGGGAGGGGGGGAGGGAGGTGTGGGGTGGGTGAAGGGTGCATGAACGACTCACCAAACTCCTCGGTATGTGCTGATTTGAGGGAGGGGGGAGGTGGGGGGTGAGGGAAGGGCGCACGAGCGGCTCACCAAACTCCTCGGTATGTGCTGATGTGGGGGAGGGGGGAGGTGGGGGGGGGTGAGGGAAGGGCGCACGAGCGGCTCACCAAACTACTCGGTATGTGCTGATGTGGGGGAGGGGGATGTGGGGGGAAGGGCGCACGAGCGGCTCACCAAACTCCTCGGTATGTGCTGATGTGAGGGAGGGGGGAGGGAGGTGGGGGGTGGGGGAAGGGTGCATGAACGACTCACCAAACTCCTCGGTATGTGCTGATGTGAGGGAGGGGGGAGGTGGGGGGGGGGTGAGGGAAGGGCGCACGAGCGGCTCACCAGGCTCCTCGGTATGTGCTGATGTTATGCGGGGGGGGGGGAAGGGCGCCCGAGCGGGTCACCAAACTCCTCGGTATGTGCTGATGTGAGGGAGGGGGGAGGTGGGGGTGGGGGTGAGGGAAGGGCGCACGAGCGGCTCACCAAACTCCTCGGTATGTGCTGATGTTATGCGGGGGTGGGGGAGGTGGGGGGGGGGAGGGCGCACGAGCGGCTCACCAAACTCCTCGGTATGTGCTGATGTGGGGGAGGGGGGGTGTGGGGGGAAGGGCGCACGAGCGGCTCACCATGCTCCTCGGTATGTGCTGATGTGGGGGAGGGGGGTGTGGGGGGGAAGGGCGCACGAGCCGCTCACCAAACTCCTCGGTATGTGGTGATGTGGGGGAGGCGGGGGGAGGGGAGATGGGGAGGGTGCACGGGCGGCTCACCAAACTCCACGGTATGTGCTGGTTTGGGGGAGGGGGTGTGGGGGGGAAGGGCGCACGAGCGGCTCATCAGGCTCCTCGGTATGTGCTGGTGTGGGGGAGGAGGGTGTGGGGGGAAGGGCGCACGATCGGCTCACCAGGCTCCTCGGTATGTGCTGGTGTGATAGAGGGGGGAGGGGAGATGGGGAGGGTGCACGGGCGGCTCACCAAACTCCTCGGTATGTGCTGATGTGGGGGAGGGGGGAGGTGGGGGGGTGAGGGAAGGGCGCACGAGCGGCTCACCAAACTACTCGGTATGTGCTGATGTGGGGGAGGGGGATGTGGGGGGAAGGGCGCACGAGCGGCTCACCAAACTCCTCGGTATGTGCTGATGTGAGAGAGGGGGGAGGGAGGTGGGGGGTGGGGGAAGGGTGCATGAACGACTCACCAAACTCCTCGGTATGTGCTGATGTGAGGGAGGGGGGAGGTGGGGGGGTGAGGGAAGGGCGCACGAGCGGCTCACCAAACTCCTCGGTATGTGCTGATGTGAGGGAGGGGGGAGGGAGGTGGGGGGTGGGCTAAGGGTGCATGAACGGCTCATCAAACTCCTCGGTATGTGCTGGTGTGAGGGAGGGGGGAGGGAGTTGGGGGTGGGGGAAGGGCGCACGAGCGGCTCACCAGGCTCCGCGGTATGTGCTGATGTTATGCGGGGGGGGGGGGAAGGGCGCCCGAGCGGCTCACCAAACTCCTCGGTATGTGCTGATGTGAGGGAGGGGGGAGGTGGGGGTGGGGGTGAGGGAAGGGCGCACGAGCGGCTCACCAAACTCCTCGGTATGTGCTGATGTTATGCGGGGGTGGGGGAGGTGGGGGGGGGGAGGGCGCACGAGCGGCTCACCAAACTCCTCGGTATGTGCTGATGTGGGGGAGGGGGGTGTGGGGGGAAGGGCGCACGAGCGGCTCACCATGCTCCTCGGTATGTGCTGATGTGGGGGAGGGGGGTGTAGGGGGGAAGGGCGCACGAGCCGCTCACCAAATTCCTCGGTATGTGGTGATGTGGGGGAGGGGGGGGGGAGGGGAGATGGGGAGGGTGCACGGGCGGCTCACCAAACTCCACGGTATGTGCTGGTTTGGGGGAGGGGGTGTGGGGGGGAAGGGCGCACGAGCGGCTCATCAGGCTCCTCGGTATGTGCTGGTGTGGGGGAGGAGGGTGTGGGGGGAAGGGCGCACGATCGGCTCACCAGGCTCCTCGGTATGTGCTGGTGTGATAGAGGGGGGAGGGGAGATGGGGAGGGTGCACGGGAGGCTCACCAAACTCCTCGGTATGTGCTGGTGTGAGGGAGGGGGGGGAGGTGTGGGGTGGGTGAAGAGTGCATGAACGGCTCACCAAACTCCTCGGTATGTGCTGATGTGGGGGAGGGGGGTGTGGGGGGGGCAGGGCGCACGAGCGGCTCACCAGGCTCCTCGGTATGTGCTGATGTGAGGGAGGGGGGAGGTGGGGGGTGAGGGAAGGGCGCACGAGCGGCTCACCAAACTCCTCGGTATGTGCTGGTGTGGGGGAGGGGGTGTGTGGGGGGAGGGCGCACGAGCGGCTCACCAGGCTCCTCGGTATGTGCTTTTGTGAGGGAGGGGGGAGGGAGGTGTGGGGTGGGTGAAGGGTGCATGAACGACTCACCAAACTCCTCGGTATGTGCTGATTTGAGGGAGGGGGGAGGTGGGGGGGGGTGAGGGAAGGGCGCACGAGCGGCTCACCAAACTCCTCGGTATGTGCTGATGTGGGGGAGGGGGGAGGTGGGGGGTGAGGGAAGGGCGCACGAGCGGCTCAACAAACTACTCGGTATGTGCTGATGTGGGGGAGGGGGGTGTGGGGGGGAAGGGCGCACGAGCGGCTCACCAAACTCCTCGGTATGTGCTGATGTGAGGGAGGGGGGAGGGAGGTGGGTGGTGGTGGAAGGGTGCACGAGCGGCTCACCAAACTCCTCGGTATGTGCTGGTGTGAGGGAGGGGGGAGGGAGGTGGGGGGGTGGGGGAAGGGGCGCACGAGCGGCTCACCAGGCTCCTCGGTATGTGCTGATGTTATGCGGGGGGGGGGGGAGGGGGGAAAGGGCGCCCGAGCGGCTCACCAAACTCCTCGGTATGTGCTGATGTGAGGGAGGGGGGAGGTGGGGGGTGAGGGAAGGGCGCACGAGCGGCTCACCAAACTCCTCGGTATGTGCTGATGTTATGCGGGGGGGGGGAGGTGGGGGGGGGGAGGGCGCACGAGAGGCTCACCAAACTCCTCGGTATGTGCTGATGTGGGGGAGGGGGGGGTGTGGGGGGGAGGGTGCATGAACGGCTCACCAGGCTCCTCGGTATACGCTGATGGGAGGCGGGGTGGGGCGGGGGGGGGAGGGTGCACGAGCGGCTCACCAGGCTCCTGCGTATGCGCTGATATGAGGCGTGGTGGGGCGGGGGTGGGGGTAGGGGGGGTGCACGGGTAGCTCACCAGGCTCCTGTTGTGTGGTTTTTCCGCAGGTAATGTTGAGGCAGAACTGCTGAACGCGGAGACGGTTTTAGGAGCGGCTTTGTTTACCACCAAAGAGATGCGCCAGGACTGGACAAACAGAATCAACCAGTTCTTTGACAGCCTCGACGTCAAGATCGCCGACTTTGCGCAG
Organism: Protula sp. h YS-2021; assembly: GCA_949752745.1. NCBI lineage: Eukaryota > Metazoa > Annelida > Polychaeta > Sabellida > Serpulidae > Protula > Protula sp. h YS-2021. The sequence continues at coordinate 62,000,920 of OX457030.1, forward strand.
AGTAAGATTGCCAAACATATTAATGTTCCCATGTAACTTGGTGCAAAGTGAACGTAATTGGGGTTTTATGGGATTTAGAAGTAAGTAAGATGTTTTCATGGGAAGACTCGGTTAAAGGATTGGTCCAGTAATCCAGATGCCTTGAATCCGGCTTGGAGTGGCGAGGAGGGTGATGATTTCTGCTCCTATTGCCTCAGGCGAAAGGAAAGGGTAAGAACACCTATTACGGAATTCCAAATTATCGCCCATTATCATTATAATCATTATTATTATTATTGTTATTATTATTATTATTATTATTATTATTATTATTATTATTATTATTATTATTATTATTATTATTATTATTATTATTCGCTGATGCATGGAGTCTTTCGGCCATACCTTTCCTTGTTTCCTTGAAGGCAGAATTCAGGACCTGAAGCGTCTGAGAGAACGCCTGGATTCTCTCCAGACAGAACTGGCGGACAAGACCGTCTACCTGAGTGACTACATGACGCAGTACGCGAGCGTCATCATCAGCACG
>OX457030.1:62001645-62119145 GCA_949752745.1 Protula sp. h YS-2021
TCCGTGTTTAACACTTGCAAGCGTCCATTTCCGGTGTCGGCAATCAGAAGCGATCCTTCAAAATCGACGTGGCATAATCTGGGTTCCCACACTTCTCCCGGACCGCCGTAAAAACCCTTACGGCCACATCTCCTTATCACCTCTCCATCCAGGGTCGTGACGTAGACCACGCCGTAATCGACACTACAGACGTAGATCACCATTTCTGCAACCTGAAGCGATTTTGGTTACACAACTAGAGGGCCATTCAAAAGGATGGGCTAGACAAGACAAATTATACTACAATAAAATAAAGGCAATTGGGGTAATCATTGGTTACTCCGATGCCGTGACGCATTTATTTTGCGAAAACATGCATTAAATATAAGAAGTGACAGAATGTACGGGCAGTTATTTAAGCCTTTAGGAGACTGAATCGCTACTTGTAGCAATTTCTGTTCAGCGACTGGATCTTTTTTATGGGGGTGACTCCCCTTGCTATTTAAGAACAGAATGATTTACTTCAGAATGATTTGCACAACGTAACTCATATGATGTAAAACACTGCGAAGGAGAATGCCCATTGACGTGTTGTTTGGTACGAGTGCTTTGTAATACCGTATATGGGCGCGTAGTGAAGGCAGTATTGGCTTCTGGCGGATCGTCATTTTCATACTTACGTGAACTGTAGCATAGCCATCACAAGGCAGTGTGATCGTTCTCTGAATAGTCCAGTGATCATCCGGGTTCTTCTCCGTATTCAGCTTCTCGTCGTACACGTGTACTTTCACTTTCGCTTTGGCACCATACATAACTGCGTACAGTACGTGGTCGCGTGACGTCACGTCCACGTAGCACTCATCCGTAACGCGTGCGTCGTACCGACCTTTAGATAAAATACAAAAACTGCGGGGTCTTCCCAAACTTCGCCACATATTAATGCAGTATAAACGCAGTGATATCACGGAACGGCTAGCTGCTGCATTCACAAAGTCAACTGCAGTTAACTGCACTCGCAACAACGAACAGCAGTTAATCCAGCTACGTAACGCAAGCCATTTTTAGACTGACTTATTTGGTGAAACAGCTCAGTTGTATTTGTTCAATTTCTGGCGTTCTGAATGCTAAAGGAACGGTTAACTGCACAGTTAATTTTTGTGAATACGATCACAGGACACTATCTGCTGGGTATTACACAACAGAAACGCATAGAACAGTGTCGTATGAAACTGGCCCTTCGGCAGGAATGTTATCGGGATCTCGTATTCTCTTATTAATCGTTTTTAAGTCAATACAATTTGGAAATTAAGAAAACCTGTTTTGGTGAGTAGATGCAATCCGTTGCCACAGGCCACTGCTATGTTGCCACTCTTCAGTTCTTTCATTGCTTGGATGTCAATCATCAGCTGGTGCGTGATTGTCTGAACCGGCCTGAGATCTACACGTCATCAACAGCCAGTCAAATCGCAATAAAAATATACAAAAAAGTCAATAAAAAATATTAGTTAAAATGACAGAGTAAAGAACTGAACACAAGGCGTGTTCACGGCTTTTTAAAATGAATCTTAACGCGGAGTGCCAGTTTTGAAACAATACCCCCCTTTTTAATCATGCCAGGGAAGAACCCCCTTTCCTGGGAAAAGCAGAGAAGTGAATGAATATTAGCCCATTTTTAAGGAAATTGGTACTCCTCGTGGACGAAGTCTGCCCTGAAATTTACACCCCCCCCCCTTCTCCGCTTTTTTGGGCACGAATGGGTTACATATGATACCCAAGTGTCCCCTCACGCATATGTTACATATTTGCTATTATCATTTATGAAAACCGATTAAGGTAGAAAGCGAATGCGTCACCTGGCGTCCAAACCGTTATGGCGTCCGTTTGCGCACACCAAATGTTGTCCTTCATGAAATGCAGACTCACTGGTTTGGTCTTAAGCTTAGCTGAGTATTGAAGTAGGTATGTTGCTTTCGTTAAATGGCGAAAACTGTCGCCCTGTATTTTCTAAAAAATAAATAATAATAATAATACAGTGGGGATTACGGTTTCATTCACTGGACTTTATTTTTGGCAACCGACTAGAAACGACACGGTGTCAACGCTTGCTGTTATTTCCACTGCCGTTATATTCATTATGTTACATTTCCGTTGCTGTTACTGAGATTTTTTTTCCATCGCCTGAGTATCCAGTAAGTTTTATTACGGGCCATTGCATTCTTGCCAAGAATGTGAAACAATATTCTGAACATCGATGTATCAAATTCATATCCCATAATACAAAATAACTCACCGCGTTTGGAATAGGAGTCAGCTTGGACAGCCGGCTCACTGAATTTCGACCTGGGGCCTGCGCAAAGAATTTTTATGCGAGCCTTTAATAGAAAGCAAGAGAGCTCCAAGCTTTGTCCATAACGTAAAGACAGAAGCTGAATATGTCACAATAAGTAAGTTTCTAGTTTAAACTTCAATGACAAATTTGCAGATGTACCGGAAATTGGCAGGAAATTACTAAAATGTCTTCCACACAGTCTGCAACTGACGCCAAATTCTTGGGGTATTTAAAATTTATGACAGCAGAGAGGAAATTCTAGCCAACCATTTCTAATGGAGACAGAAAGAAAGAAAGATCGAAACACAGACAGACAGAAAGAAAGAGAAAGAAAAAGAAAGAAAATTAGACAAACAGGAAGACAGACAGAAAGCAGGGGAAAGAAAGAAACAGCGAAAGACAAAGAAAGACAGAAAGAAAGACAGAAAGAAAGAAAAAAAGAAAGAAGACCTACTGGTGTGCGTCGTTCCTTCCCAAAGTGTTCTTTTTCATTTGTTTTTGAATTGAGTTCCTTTAAAATGAAAGAAAAAAACATCATATTAGATTTATGTTATAATTTCAACCTTTAAAAGACAATAACCTTTGGTTTATAAACAATAAAATGAGTTAAACATTTTAAGGAAGAAGTTACATACCGCTATTTTGGATAAAGAAACTTGACTTGAAATCTGGCTTTCATCTTTTTTCTTCTGATCTGGATTCTAAATATTGAAAAGTAAAGTAATGATTTCAAAATATAAGCTATTTTTATTTTAAATGTGAATATATCACTATGTAGGCTTGCCAGCCCGCTAGTTCGTATATACGTAAAGAGACGAAGGGATCCTCCACAAACAGACTCGGCTTGTCGGCAGTTATCGTGGTCACGTTATCGCATCATCATCGTCACGTGACTCGTTCTTAAAGGTGTCAGAGATCGGGAGCGTTTTTTTTTTAGATATTTAAGACATTATTTAATTAATTGTTTTCTCGACGCCTCTCACCTTGCTCTGCTTGTCCCCATCCTTCTTGAGCAGGATGTCCTTCTGGTGAGGAGGGAGAAAGTTTGCCTGCACAACATTTTAAAGCTACTAATGTTAATTTTGTACATGTTTACTACTACAACTACTACTTCTATTACTGCTTCTACTACTTCTTGTACTGCTACTACTATAACTTCTACTAATTCTACCACTACTATTGCTGCAACTATCACAACTTCTGCTACTATCACTACTACTACCGTTGGTACTACTACTACTACTACTTCTACTACTACTATTAGCATTACCACTCTTTTACCGCTACTGCTCCAACAATCAGCTACTACCATCACCAGTGCTACTCATGTACTACCACTACGACTACTATCTCTTTATTATCGTTATCATTATTTACTTTAACGATCTCTATTTTTTATTGAGAACACACGCATATTTTTTTCTTCGCACCAGACAAGGTTTACAAGTTAACATATGAGCAGATAACTTACCAAGGGCACGGAAGTCACCGTTTGACCTCCGTCAAGGTCAAGCGAAGCTGCCGATTTATTATCCCATTTCAACCCTCGCACTAAATTCACCGACGTTTTCTTAAATTCTACTTTTGGTATATAAACTTCTTTGATATATACCCCGATTGCTCTGCTCGTTTCGCGCGCTTTGCATATAATGTATGGCTCGCCTTGAGACAGAAATTGTCGCATTGCATTGGACTGTTCTAATAATTCATCGTGAGCATTTTCCACTCGTTTCTTCAGCCGCAGTAACTCATTGAGTCTATCAGTCGTAAAGGATGCTGCCTTATCGTCGATTGTGTCGAAGTGTTGGTTGACCTTTTCAAGCCATTCGACTCGTAATTCCGTCGACTCTTGAAGAACTCGGCTTTTTAGAGCCAATGTTGTATCCGCCTCAGTGTCTATCTTGTGCAATGTTTTGACCAATCGCTGTTCAGCTCGTTTCAGTATATCATATTGTTTCTCGAGTGCTTGACGGTGCTGCTTAGCAATGTCTACGACGCTGTCGACGTGATGACGTTTTGTGGACGTTGTCTTGGAGTGACGTGTCTGGCAATCGCTGCACAACCACTGGTGGCACTGCTGGCAACGCCAGGCTATCTGGCCCCCGCAGATGTCGCATATTGGTATATCTTCCGGTCGCTCCTGAAATACACCAACGCTTAAGAAATAATGTGCCGCGAAGAAATGATTGAGGAAACCTCCGGGGCCTAGTCTTAATTCCCATCCACCCATCCCTTATTATTTACATAATCCGTATTCCACTCTTCATTATTCCCCCTTCCGGCGTAATTTCTCTTAAGAATCATACGGAGAGAAAAAAAAAAGAAAAGTAACTTCACAAATATTGTCATATACATAAGGAAACATCTCTGTTCATTGTTTACATTATGGCATATACCTGTTCCACCTTAATTATGGTTGGTGGACTTTATTACATTGTTTTGTCTTACCTGGCTTACTTGTGGCTCATGTTCGGTGAGTGACGTCATACTATTCGCACTGCCGAGTGTTTCCCTGGGGTCAGATGCATTGCCATTGCTAGTCTGCTCAGCGGTCTGCGCTGAGCAAATCGAAATTAATTGCTCTTTATTTATATCCTTTTTAACTTCTTGAAGCGTGCTTGTTATTCCACATATTGGACATTCAATTAATTTCCCCTCTTTTAGAATCTGGATGCAGGGGTTACAGAAGCTGTGTTGACACGGTAGAATCTGCGGATCCACGTATATCTCCTCACAGTGTGGGCATTCGATTAGGTCTTGCAGTTTCGGGGGCGGCGTTCTTTGGGCGGCCCTGGTGACTGGCCGGGACTGCGCCGACATTTTGAAAAAAAAAACTGTCGCGCAGTTGAACAGTTCTTTGGTTCACGTTGATCAAATTCGAAATCTAGTCCATAATTCGTTATTTTAGAGGCTATTTGTTACGCACAGTGGGTCACGTTCCTTTTTTCAGTATTTTATATTATTCTGTGGTGCCTTATCAAACCTGTAAACAGCCTTAGATTCGAATAATACACGCTGTAAAAGAAACCCAAAGGGGGAATACATCAAAGTGTATTGCTTCGCATTCATTCCGAACATATGCTTTGTTTCAGACAATTTTGTTTTCCTTATCTCTTCAAAGAATATACTCACAGATTATATAATTTATATTTTGTGTTAAATTGATTAATGTAGGAAACTGGTTTGTTTAACGTTATAAGATAACATGGTTGTGTTTACAAACACAACGACTAATGTGTGTTTACAGTTTTTTTTGTCACTCTGGTTCCCATCGACTAATAGAAATGATAATAGAATCGGAAAGCAATGCGGATTTATTAGATTAGATTACACTGCGTTAACAAACTGAACAGGCAATTGCTATGTGCTATGTATGTTAAGCAGGAAAGAAGGGATAATATGTAAATCCACTTTTTCATAAGTTATTCTAAAAGTCATAATTTCTACACGAATGGAAACATCTAGTACCATATTTTATCCAATTAGATTTACCTTAACGATTGTTTGGATCAGTGGCGGATCCATGGCGGATTCAAGGATTGCACCTCCCCTCTCCCTCCACTTTAAATTCAATTAAAATAGACTTTAAAACTAACTTCTCTTTTTTCACAAAAAAGTTTGATTGATAAACTCTCCACTGGGGGGATGGGGGGGGGGGGCTTTTAACCCCGACCCCTCCCCCTCCTTGACCAAAACTTGTATCCGAAAGGTTGTTAATCTGCTTGCTCATCTTCCCGTTGTAGGACAATAGAAGGCAATGTCGGATAAAACCGGACAGGATCGGCCAGCACCGGACAATACCGGACACAACCGGACATAATCGGATACAGCCGAACAATACCGGGCACGACCGGACATTATCGGATACAGCCGAACAATACCGGGCACGACCGGACATTATCAGATACAGCCGAACAATACCGGACACGACCGGACACTATCAGATACAGCCGAACAATACCGGACACGACCGGACATTATCAGATACAGCCGAACAATACCGGACACGACCGGACACTATCAGATACAGCCGAACAATACCGGACACGACCGGACATTATCGGATGCAGCCGAACAATACCGGACACGACCGGACATTATCGGATGCAGCCGAACAATACCGGGCACGACCGGACATTATCAGATACAGCCGAACAATACCGGACACGACCGGACACTATCAGATACAGCCGAACAATACCGGACACGACCGGACACTATCAGATACAGCCGAACAATACCGGACACAACCGGACACTATCGGATACAGCCGAACAATACCGGGCACGACCCAGCACAGCGAGAAAAGCGATAACCGAACAGATTTTATAAAAACAAGTTCACATAGTTGCTAGGGATTGAGACTCCTCTTTCTTGCCGAATAACAAGAAAACGATTTGGGGCATAACGTGGGGCAGTATGATATCTCTTTGAGTCGCATCTCATTCCTGATCAAGAAATTTCTTAACATCCCAGTGCATATCACTGGCGAAAAGCATTCGATTTTTTCAGAACCAAATATTAACTTATGCTTTTCACCTTTATAAAGAGCAGCCCTGCAATAGCCATGTTAAAGTGGCATACATCGCACCAGATAAGTAATGACGTTTTTTACAGGAGTATCCCACTTGCAAAAAAAAGTACGACAGAAACTAAACTAATTTCGTTCCAGTTTAAATTAGTGCATAACATTGTTGGATGTGGAGAAAATCTATTCCGGTGGAAAGTAAAAAATTCCGCAGACTGCGAATACTGTCAAACTGGTGTGAAAGATACGCTAGTTCACGCCCTAATTGATTGTGGGTATACACAAAAGTGGGTGGAGGAGACATTTTTGATTTTGGATATTTCTGACAAATTACAGCACACCTGTACCATAAAAGACTTTCTTTTTGGGGTAGAAGATCTGGCTCTAAATCTTATCATTCTGGTAGTAAAATTTGAGATAATTTGCCGTAGGGGCAGGAAAGAAAATGTAGTTCCTTCAGTTGTAGCTCGGAAAGTTTACCAACGTGTGCTTACCGAAAAAAAGCGTTTAACCCATCAAACATTTCGAAGCAAATGGTCACCGTATAATCCCATAGTGGAAAAAAGCCTTCTTTATGAAAAGTCAATATTAACGTGAAATAGTAAACTCCAGTTGGCCGCAAGCGTTCTCCTGTTACAAGCAACCAAAAAATTGTGTATTGTGTGTATGTGTGTGGGTACTGTGTATGTGTAGGTGTAGGAGTGAATGTGTGTGTATGTGTGTATGCTGTCACATCGTAACTCTGTCCTCAAAGAATTTGTTCAGTGAGCGTTTTGAACCCTGTGGTAGAACAATGTCCATTGACAGGCACCTAAGGCCAGTGAAAAAAAAAGTGCACTTGCAAAAAAAAAAAAAAAAAATATTAACTTATCAATTTGAAAACATAAAATTAAAACTTAAATTAGAATTTAGAAATCAATCTAAAGAGTGATTTTCTTAATTGCTACGTATTCCGATTTTGTTGTTCAAAACCGCAGTTATTTTCAAAATAAATTCTTTGCTTTTAAATATAAAAAAAATATGAAAATACTTAAGACCAAGCACCTTTCCATTGGGGCCCTGGCTTTCGCTTGTGGTTATTTGTTTTATTGTATATGTCCTATATGTGTGCTTTGTAAGAACGTCAGCAGCGAAAACGACCGAAGGCGGTTCGCGGTCATGTATGAGCTCATTGTGGTGCCATTTACACAATTAGTGCTCCTATTTCTTCACTTTCATCAACTCCAAAATATTTCACTTGAAATTTTCACACATTTCTCCCCCTCCCCCCCCCACCAGAAGTGACAACCACAAATCAACCCCATCATATTATTCTTGTTTGCTAAAAACTCCATTTATTTTGCAACAAATATGTTCAAAATACACGGTTGAAATGAAAATAGGTGTTATTTTTAGCAGCCGAGGGACGCTCCTTTATCAGTATGGGGGTGGGAAACTAGGCTAATTTCAGATCTGTCACAGAAAAAGAACATGAACATATGTCTCGCCTAAAATTTTACACTTACATATCACAGTCGTCTCCATTCAAATTCAGTGTATATTTGATTGTTTATTTATCATGCTATTTTGCCTAGCGATCTGTGTAATAGTCACCTATTGTTATGCCTCCCGCTAATCCAGGTAACACGTTCCAGAACGGCAGGGTTTATGTAAGAGATAAGCCCTCGATCGCTCCCTTTTCTGAAAAGAGTCACTGCTAATCCAACATGTCTTCTTTTTTTACATTAGCTGTAAATAGTTGAGAATGAGTATTGACCTTAGATTGCTATTTTTAACAGCAAGTTGTGCGTAATTTATTTCATAATCCATTTTTACAGGCAAGTGGCATTTACTGGCAACACTCAACTGTAAAATCAAGCGAATTTTTTTCGAACAATATTTTATTTCTATATTTTCTGACGTACCCCTGAAATAAAATGACGTCAAAATTAAAAAAAAAAATCATGATTTATTCCAACAGAAGATAGGCTGAAATATTCTTCTACCAGGTATATATATATAAATAACTATCAGTATTATACATTTTTAAAGTTTCAACGACAATTGTAAGTTTTACGTCATGTACAATTTTCCATTGCATAGCTGCAGCCTGTCTAACAGTGTCCTTTCAACGTACGGAAAATCTCACTGGACTTAGCTTCAAATAATCGACGCCTCAAATCTGTCCGTTTCTACGAATCTTTTTTTTCTTATCGGCCACTAAGTAAGTTCAAGCAGTTCACAGTTTCTAAATTTATATACCTTAAATAAGGATAGAAGCTTGTCTTATTAAAACAACGGCTGCATTGGGGATTTTGGGCTGTAAGGTATTTAGTACATTTGTGATTTAGTTTATCCCATTTCGTTTACTGTATTTTTTTCTATTATAAGTGAAAGATTTAATGGTGACAATATCGCTTATGGCATAATCGTTCAGTAAAAGTAATTATTATAAATAAGTGATTTTGCTTTGTGGTTTGTGTAACTGCAAGATGTAAGTATTTTTGATGCTATAATTCTTTATTTTTTTTAATTTTTAAAATAACGTAATTGATAATATTGCCCAAAATAAGATTTGGAATGTAAACAAAACAGTTAAAATAAGAGATATCAGTATTGAGTGTTAAAGTGTCATTGCTATTTTTTAAAATCCGCTGCTTGAACAGGCAATTTGCAAAAAAAAATAATAATAATAATAAAATAAAATAAAAAAAGACAATCGTACACTACACATCCCCCGCCGCGTTCATCTACACTATATATATTTTTTTGCCTATAGTAAACAACAAAGTCCAAATTGTGAAAAATCGCCAAAATTACATTTTTTGAAATAAAAACCCGAAAAATAACCTAATGTTGCACAACTACACGTTTATATACTTTCTACCTGTAGGGTTTTATTGTTATACAATGAATAGTGACAAAGATACAGCCTGGACAAACTTGATCTGAATTACATATTTTTTTTAAATATCGAAAAATAACCTAGCGTCGCACAACTACACTTTATATACTTTCTATCTGTAGGGTTTTATTGGTCTACGATGAACAGTAACAAAGATACAGCCTGGACAAACTTGATTTGAAAAACGACAAAGTCTAAATTTGCAAAAAAATCGCCAAAATTACATTTTTTAAGAAATCGACGTTGCATTACATTATATATTCTTTCATTCCTCAATGTATGGTATGCCTGCGATCAACAGTTACGGAGATATGGCCTGGACAAAAGTGATAACGGAACGACGGACGAACGGACTGACGGACGGACAGACAGACGGACAAGAGGCGTTTTTGTATCTCCCGCCTCCGCTAGGACGGCTGTAGACTAAAATTTGTGACGTCTCTTAATCACAGCAACAACAGTGCGCCTAGCCATGGAATCGCTTCGTTCCTTCCTCCCTACGCACGTTATCGGCTATCCCATATCATTGGACAGGGGTATTTATGAAGTAAAACCTCATAACGTGTTTTTTTTATTATTTTTTTCGCATTCAGGAGTCACAGTTCCTTCTTAACGTTACCACAAGAGAAGAAGAGGAAGCGCATTGCGTCACTCTACCGGAAGGCGCTGATCATGACTTCCGCTGTGGCGCCGAGCGTGGCGCCAGGTATGGCGCCCAGTGTTGCGCCGACCGATTCGCGCATGCCCTTTATACCGAAGAAGAACCGTCTCGCGGGTCTCATACAAGCAGCTGCAGCTGATTCCGAAGCCTCGTCTGAAGCCTCGCGCGAAAAGCTGCAGGTCATTCACACATTGCTTTTATCCCACTCCGAGTGTTATATGACAGCTGCAGGTCATTCCCACATTACCTTTATCCCACTCCGAGTGTTATATGACAGCTGCAGGTCATTCCCACATTAATTTTATCCCACTCCGAGTGTTATATGACAGCTGCAGGTCATTCCCACATTACCTTTATCCCACTCCGAGTGTTATATGACAGCTGCAGGTCATTCACACATTACCTTTATCCCACTTCAAGTGTTATATGACAGCTGCAGGTCATTCCCACATTACCTTTATCCCACTTCAAGTGTTATATGACAGCTACATGTCATTCCCACATTACCTTTATCCCACTCCGAGTGTTATATGACAGCTGCAGGTCATTCACACATTACCTTTATTCCACTCTGTATAGAAATAAAATAGTTAAGTGCAGCTGCAATTACATTAGAATTTGTGATTAACTTTTTTCTCTTTAAGTTATAATCAAATCGAGTTCAGCGAGTTTTCATTTCTGATATTTTAAGTTGTTGTAACAGGTGATGTTGGAGTGCCCACAGTGCACTGACGTGTACGCGGATCCCCACATTCTGACGTGTCAGCACACATTGTGTAGACACTGTATAGCGGACATTGCCGAGGACGACTCGGTTGTCTGTCCTGTCTGTACAACAGAAAGTGCGCAGTCCGAGGCCAAACCGGATATAAACAAACAACAGTTGTTAGGTAATTCTCACAGCATTTTGTAACGTATGAAATACAGATGTTTTAGACACGCAAAAACAAGAAAGACATCTGATCTTTGGGTGAGAATGATCGAAATTGGAATTCTCTATGATTTGTTTACTTTTAGTGATGCAGCAGGTTTCTGTTTGCTCTCGGGGATACGATCGTCAGTAATTAATTTTCGGCGATGTTACAGCTATTTGTTTACATTCAACGACACTACAGCTATCTGTTTACTATCAGCGATGGTCTGGATATTGGCTTGCTTTCACTGACGTCACAGCTATAAGTTGACTTTCCGCTACGTTACAGCTATATGTTTACTTTCAGCATTGTCCTGGCCATTAGCTTGCTTTCACTGACGTCACAGCTATTTGTTTACTTTCCGCTACGTTACAGCTATATGTTTACTTTCAGCATTGTCAAGGCCATTAGCTTATTTTCACTGACGTCACAGCTATTTGTTTACTTTCCGCTACGTTACAGCTATATGTTTACTTTCAGCATTGTCCTGGCCATTAGCTTGCTTTCACTGACGTCACAGCTATTTGTTTACTTTCAGCGATACTGGGAGAAGAAGACAAGGGCGAGCGGGAGCGAGGCAGCGACGACTCAGACTTTGACAGCGATGAGGACGAGGTATTACGTCATACCCTCCTTCCGGTCTTGTTTTTTATAATAATAATAATAATAATAATAATAATAATAATAATAATAATAATAATAATAATAATAATAATAATAATAATAATAATAATAATAATAATAGAATTAGTGATGCTCTACCTGAAACAAAGCTAACTGCTTTCAGGATCGCGTCCCTACTTGTGAGGTTTGCAAGAAGCCCATACAGTGGTACTGTTCCGAATGCAACCAATGGATGTGCAACGACTGCAAATCGAAACACTCCAAATTCAAAGCAACGCGCGGCCACAAGCTGGATCATATTGTTGCCGTAGCTCGGGAGCATCGTACAAAGCTGGAAAAACACTACAGTGACATTCAAAAAGCGGAAGAGAAACTGCACGCCATCGTGCTCAAATCGGAAGCGGAAATGAAAGTTATACAGGAACAAGAAGCTGTGGCCTTGAAGGAATCCGAGAAGACGCGCCAAGAAACGTTGGATCTCGTTAGTGTGAGATTTGACGAGATTGATAAGAAAATTACGGATTTTGTTTCCAACCGTGTGGACGATTTAAAACTATTGAAGTTACGTTCGGAAACACTGCTTCTAGAGCTGGCAGAGAAGTCAGAATTTTTAAGCGGATTTTTAACCAAACAGCCCCCTATTATAGTCACAAAAGGCGGGAAAATTACATCAGATTTTAACGAGTATTTAGGAATGACGACTGTGCCTCGGGTGGAATTTAAAGACAGTGTTGTAGTCTTCAAGAGAGGCACCAAATTTATACCACAAGCGGTGGGCACGTATGAACTGAGAGGAAGTCACTCGCAAGTCAATGTGCCCATAGTGCTCAGAAATATTTTAAAACACGTGAGTAACTTTTTCGTCACTTCAAAGAGTGTTTATTGACATGTGACGTGGTCGTTATCATATTTCAGGGCTTCAAAGCAACGCCCTATCCCCTACCCCAACCCACCCTACCCCCTTGTTAATAAAGCAACGCAACTACAGTAAAACCTCATTCTGGGCAAACCCTGAAATACCGGACAACTGCCAATACTGGACAAGAATTCTCAGTCCCGTTTTCCCCATTGGTTTACATGACCCCTGAAATACCGGACACCTCTATATATCGGACAAAATCCGCCGCCTCCCCCCCCCCCCCCCGTTGTCCGGTATAGGCAGGTTTTACTGTACATATATATCTCAACGTAACAAAGATAAAGGAACCATTTGATAAAGTCTTTTTAAAAGACGTATTTTTTGTGTCGACTTTAGGCAGACAATGAAGTCGCTCCACTGCCAGCACCCAAGGTACCGCCCAAAAAACTTCCGGTAAGTCAAACTACACAATTTCAGTTAGATGATTTGTTTCAACGTTAGTAGGTTGGGCTTCGCCAAAACCAACAGAAGATTTTTTTAGCACTTTATGACTCTTTCACTACAAACTCTTTGTGAATGGACTTTTGATCAAAGTTTTCGGGGAAAGAATGCCTTTGTTAAAAAATATTTTTGCCTTTGCCACTGCCTGAGGTATATAGTTCTATCACTTTTAATGGCCGGGGCGTTCCCTGAACCAGTAATGTGCCCGTCACCTGCTTCTCTTCGCCCTTCGCATCGGAGGGGAGGCACGTACCATGGAACGTTGTTCAATGCTAATGGCACCGAACACCGAGGGAGGGAGGGAGGTTGTCGATTTGCCAACGTTGCACCGAAGGTATTGATTAAACGCAGGGAAAAGTGGGAGTTTGGTTGCGACAACGCTGCTTTATCCAACGCCTATTCAACGATAAGCCGAAGGCGTTTATAAGGCGTCGAAAAATTTTCTTTCTGGTCGAGACTAACACACGGCTGTATAACGTTGAATGGGTTTTTTTTTCGTTCGTCGCGAGCAATTTTAGCTGAAGTACAACCGATTTCACCTGTAGTTTTTGTGCGGGTTTCAGTGAGAATCTACCCGACGGCAGGAAGTCTGTTTTGTCGTTGTCCCCCTCCCTCCCTCCCTCCCTCTCTTTTCCCTCACTTCCTCCCCCACTTCCCTCACTCCCTACTCCCCCCTCCTCCCCCTCCTCTGACCGACCCTCCGTATGGCATTCAATAACCTCATATTATCAAGATTAAATTCTGGAATAATTTTGAAAAAATTTTGTGTCATTGATAGTCAGCCGCATTTCAAACATATATGCATCCCCCGCCCCCCGATATATTCACCCCCCCCCCCCCCTCTGGCACGAACGGTGAGAAGAAACAAGCAACAGACAAAGTACTAGATCACTTGACACCACCACAATGCTTTCACACCTTGCGCGGCGTCCTTGAAATTGGCCAAACCAGACAAGCTGACTTAGGTGTCAACATTGGCCAGAATGGGTCACTTTGAGGCCACGGATGTCTGTCTGTACCCCCATAACGTGTTTAAAAAACCACAGTTGTTCTTATAATTATTTTTTAAATTCTGTTTTGCTTCTTGGTTCGTTATTTTGTTTACCTTTTTGGAATCATCACGCTTTTGTTCCAAAAACCTGCAGATGCCGAAATCTAAAGCCACTGATGCAAGGGTCACTGCAGATTCGCAAGGAGAAAGCGGGGTAAGCTCATGCGATGTATCCCTCCCCCCGTGTCTCACCGTATGTGTGTCACATGATATACCCCTCTACATGTCTCACCGTATGTATATCACATGATCTACCCCCCGTGTCATACAGTATGTGTCACATGATCTATGCCTCCCCGTACGTCTCATCGTATGTATTACCCGACCTACCCCCCCCCCCCCCCCCCGGTGCCTTACCGTATGTGTACCATATAATCGCCATATGCTGACTATATGACGTTAGTTGCGCCATAAACTGAAACCAACTTATTTGAAATACAACTTATTGCATGTGTGTTACAATAGCAATACTTGACCAGTATTTTACCTAATATTTGTTACCGTATAGTTTGTAATTTAAAACAACCTAACACCTCATTTTAACTCATTGGCTTTGCATTGTCATTGTATATAAATATAAACCCAAAAAAAAACTACTACAAAGTTCAAATCTCTTATTTTCCTGTCCTTTTTAATTTTACGATTGAAAATTCGCATTCACACGGGAAATAATTTTCGCTTTTTTACCGCCTATTTTTAGAGCGGCGAATCGTATGGAATTAGCAACATCATCACGAGTCAGGGCGATTCAGAAAACGTAAGTAAAAGCTTTAAAAAAAGGTTTTGCTTTATTTTAAAACTTGTGTCAGAGGGATGGCGATATCGCTGAAAAAGACGAGTGTTCCTAGAGCACTGTTAACGAAAATAAAATTGCAGCAAGATTATTAAGTCTTGTAAGTTAAAGGAAATCTTATTTTGCTGACTTCTAATAGCTTTGCGCTGAAGTATTACTCGTCAGCAAATATTGAATAATACAAAATGTAGAAAAAAAGACTAATTCTTGTTTGAGAAGTGAACATTTCTAGCTACCTCTGGTTACTTACAAGGGTTGTCTCTTCCAAAAAAAATCTCAAAAAAACTTTTTCCGGTCACATGTGCATGAACTTCCATTAGTGACATATACAGAAGCTTCATTGGTCACATGACAGAAACTTCCTTGGTCACATGACAGAAACTTCCCTGGTCACATGACAGAAACTTCCTTGGTCACATGACAGAAACTTCCCTGGTCACATGACAGAAACTTCCCTGGTCACATGTACAGAAATTTCCCTGGTTACATGTACAGAAACTTTCTTTGTGACATATACATAAAATTCCCATGTCATATTACAGAAACTTACACTGGTCACACAGACACAGAAAATTCCTGGTCACATGTACAGAAACTTCCTGATCATATATACATAAACTTCCCATGGTTACATGGATTAGTTTCTATGACGTCGATAACTTAAATATAGGCTTGCCGATTAGACTATCTTCTGTGTTTATCTTTAGGGGACGCCAAAAAATCAAGAAAAACAAATCATTCCCAGATCCAGAAGAGCCAGCTCGGTAAGGAACTGTAGAAAAATTCCAATAAAGCATGATTTGAAAGTCAGAAAAGTGCTGTAAATTATTTGTTAAATCGACTATATTGTTTTTCCTTCACACAAAGTCCTAAGAAATATGTTTCCAGATGTTGATGTTTTACTTTGCAGTTGTTATGTTTATTTTATTTTATTTTTATTTTGGAACAGGTAGTGAAACACATAACACGTGATTTAAATTATCCGGAAGATATAGGACGCCTGACACCTCGTGTCACACCGGTAGGTAATGTGAAGGACGCCTAACACCTCGTGTCACACCGGTAGGTAATGTGAAGGACGCCTGACACCTCGTGTCACACCGGTAGGTAATGTAAAGGACGCCTGACACCTCGTGTCACACCGGTAAGTTATGTTAAGGACGCCAGACACCTCGTGTCACACCGGTGAGTTATGTAAAGGACACCTCACCCCTCGTGGCACACCGGTAAGTCATGTAAAAGACGCCTCACGACTTGTACCACGCCGGTAAGTCTTGTGATGGACTCCCTTCACATCACGAATAAAAATTAAACGACACTTAAAATATAAATGATCATTCAAAGTTTTGTCCAAATGAAACCTGCCTAAACCCTCTCCTTGTGTGTTATTAATATCCGCCTGTACGCCTAGTATTGACGCACACCCGCCTTAGAGAATATCACTGAATGTTTTCGTTTTCAGGGACCCGGAAATACATCCAAGAGCCGGCTCTCCAGACGGACTCCCGTGCCAAAATCGGTACGTGACACCGCAAGGCATTGTTACGTCACTGTACATGAGCTGTTTTATTATTAAAACTCTGTTTATTTGCTTTATTGCATTTTGATTTTGATTAATAGTTTAGTTGAGTTAATATGGAAGGATGAGTATTCGCATCAGCAAATTAGTTATTTTGGAGTCATTTGCATGTCATGTATGGGAAGATGTAGTTTTGGAGGGCTGTGCGAGATCTGCTCTTTCTTATTTTTCGATTTTACAAATAAATAAGGAATTTCTATGCTAAACATTCATATAGCCCTTTATATTTCGATGTCTTATTTTTGCTGTTCTGTTCAGTATGGGACGGTAGGTTTTATTTTGATTGCCGAGTAATTTTCCGGCATTTTGCACACGTTGTAACGAGTGATAACAGGTCGAGCCTTCGTCACTGTTGCAGTGCAGAATCTAACTTCCTGTCGCATAAGATTTGTCTCTTAAATGTGTTGTTTTGAATTCTTTTACTTTATTCAATAACATGATACATTTCATGAAATCTCTTTTGAATTGAATTGTTTACCCTGCCACTGTTTAATAAAATAAGATGAGTGAACATTTTGTCTGATTTACAATGGAGACTTAAGACAGCTAATTCATAATGGTGTTTGTATAGCTGTGTTATGGCACCAAAATGACAAAGATAAATAACAACAAAATTTAAATCGTGCTTTAAAGTTTTGCGTTAACTTAGGTTTGGCTTGTTTGATTCTGGATTTTAATATTTAGCAACATTTTTTAGACTTTTTTTTGCACCATCTATTTTAATGTAATATAAGGAATATGCCAAACGTTAATATCCTTTCTTTTTTGATAATCATTCAACAATCGCACATAACAGAAGTGCATGTTAATTTATGCAGCTAAAAACAAATTCATAGCCATAAAACAATCACATGCCCAGCAGCACTGCTATGACGCTTGCTTGCAGGTTTTATTTGACTCGCTCAAACAACTGATGAAGCTGAGATACCATCTCAGTGCAGTGGTCACCATAGCAACCAAGCCTGTTAGCATACGCGTTATACACAACAACGTCTGGTGTTGCCATGGTGACGTCGTTACCATATGGAATTCGGGTACTTTCTTGTTTATTTTATTTATTTATTTATTGTAGCGCAAGTAAAACGGTGTTTTATGCAGTAAAATCACTTTTTGTTTAGAAACAGTATTTTTGCACGTCAACACTTCCTCTGCATTTAATCTAGAAAGAGTTTAGCACACCCATAATTGCTGCGAAATATTAAAAACAACGTTACATATTTTTACCATGTAGATTTGGAGCTGGTGAATACTGTAGAGCATGGGTTACTGAAGCAAGTACAGGCTGTGGCAGTACTGAAAAGTGGCCGGGTTGCCGTGGCAACAGGTGCAGGGCTCCATCTGCTGGGCGCAGAAGGTAATATCTTTTTAAGCAGCCGATTAGTCCAAAATCTCTGGAAATGGAACCTGCGTTTGGGTTCAGCCGTGAAAATACATGATGCTTGGAAAATCATTACACATTACTCTCTTACAAGAGAAATATCGTTGTGTATATCTGTGCTTTGTGCATCACTGGTATTTAGAAACAGTAACGTTGTAAGTTTTCACGCTCTGCTTCAGGGCAGTACGACGGACGAATATCGGACGAGTGCTACATCGACGTGGACACGCTGGACAACATGCTGTTCGCGGTATTGTTTGGCGCCGTGACACGTGCCAAGATGCACGTGTATGACGAGGACAAGCCGTGGGACTGCCTGCGTACTATCGTCATGCCCAGTGACGGCCTCTGCACTATAAACGTAATCTATCCATCTGACTGTCTATCCGTCGCTTTCTCTGTCTTCCAGTCTATCTGTCTATCTGCCTATCTATCTATCATTCTGTCATTCAGACTATCTGTCTATCTATCTATCTATCTATCTATATCTAGCTATCTATCTATCTATCTATCTATCTGTCTGTCTGTCTGTCTGTCTGTCTATCGATCTATTATTCCGGTTGGCATTGGATTCATTCTTTTGATCATTAGGTTTGTAAATTTGAAAATATGCAATTTTGCCATAGTTGTTTGTTATATCTTTAAATGACCTTTTGAAAGGAGGGTTGACTGTTCCCACAGGTATCAAGCCTGGAAGGCATGATGTATGTGTGCAGTCACGAGCACGGAATTGTCTACGTCACCACAATGAATGGTGAGGTCATCCGAAGATGCGGTCGTAAAGGTGACTATTCTTCAAAATCAGTTATTGTTATTATCCTCCACAACGCCAATATATTTAGAGTTGATATTTATTATATTTATTATAATATTATAAATGAGGTAGAAAACGAAATTAGACACGGTATTTGAATATGTATATTCTTGAGTAACAAAAAAATAAATAAAAAAACTTTCCTATAATAATAATAACAATAATAATAATAATAATAAAAATAATAATAATAATAATAATAATAATAATAATAATAATAATAATAATAATAATAATAATAATAATAATGACACAGCGTAGAATATGAGTACGTGATAGGTGCTGTATTCTAAGAGTGCATTGTGTGACCGTACAGTGAATTTTAAACACCTCTGAACGGGGATATTGCCCTGCAGTCAATTAAAAAAAAATGAAAACTGAACAGAATTTCGGCAGAGTTTTTTTTCGTTCAGGAGTGTATGGCGGAGCGGGGTATTTCAACAAGCCACGAATATGTCACGGAGATCTCGAAGGATCTCTATTAATAGCGGACAAGCGGAACCAGTGCCTACAAGTGCATAACATCGACGGTGAATGGATGGTTGTGAATTTGCAAGAGAAACCAGAAAGACCTGCGTGCGCTGCTTTTTCACAAAGACAATTATATGTTCTACAAACTGAAAGCAGTTGGAGACTCATGAAATATGTTCCTTGAACCAACACCTGCATATTTTCACCAAAATAATTTATGAGAAATTTGAATATGTTAAAAAGTATTCAGGGTAACAGATTAATAATTTTACAGTTCAAGTCATATATGGTTTAAAGACAAAATATAAAACATGAAAGCGAATGGCAAACTGGAAGTATTGGAGTCATAACGAAGATTAAACAAGATTTTTTTCCAATGTAGATGCCACTGATTTGCATGGCAATTGGCTGCTTCGAGGAAATATAGATTATGCCCAAATAAAATTAATTTCTGAGTTAATCAGCATCAATTTAATATATATCTAAAACATCCCAAAAATGTGTGTAAAATAAATCTAGTATTGGTTTGAACCGTAATTCAATTTTATTATTAAATTTTCTCATAAAAATATCACAAAGTGGTTTAGTTGTTGAACACTTTATCGGAAGAACTTTATCTTCAACCATTTCTTATTAGGTATTATTTTTAAACAGTAAAAATGATTCTGTATCCCTGATGGCATAATGATAGTAACTAATTTAAATATTTGCCAGAAAGCAACAATTTCCTTAGAAATGGCCTCTCATGAGCTCCTGTTGGCCTCTTTTAATACTTGCTTGCGCCGTACTTTGAAAGCACTGAAGTGACACGTGATCAGTATCAGGTAACCGCCTGCTGTCTGCATGTCCTTATTTGGTGCAGCGCAGTTTGTTCTGCGTGAAATGCTGTGTGACTTCCCTCGTGGACAAGCACAAGTTAGAAAATCGCAGCACAGGTTACAGACCAACGTGGTCGGACAATTTTTTTCGAAATGGCTTTTAAAAAGAGGACTTTCTTCTGATGAGAATTGTGAGTATTATTTTCAATTTAGTTGCTTTAATCATATCAATGTCTTTTGGAACAACGAAGGGATTTCAGGGAAAGAAATAAAAGTCTTCAGAATGGAAAAATTCCAATAAGCTGTGAAGTTTACAAGGCTGTATATATTTTATTCACGGCGGATGTGTCGTCGCGAGTTAATTATCCGTTTTTGGGGGTCAAGGAAGCTAAAGGATTTGAAACCGTTTCAGAAATGTATAAAACGTTGCGACCGGTGTAACAGTATATCTAGCCCCCTGTATAGCTCCCCCCCCCCCGGAGGGAAGGTAGACTAGGCTATCTTGCCCCCCTCTGGGATATTCTGCCCCCTGTTCAGCTTCCCTCTACCTGAGATATTTTGCCCCCCCCCTAAAATAAAAGTTTTTTTTTAGTTGTATTTTACATAAAGGGTAATCCGTCTGTGTACTCTATTCACAGTTATCGGGGGATTTAGAGTTGACTGCAATAAAGCCACATCTCTTTTTATAATCCATTTTGACTGATCAATTATTCGACAATAATGGATAACAGTACAAACAATCTCAGGGAAATGGATTTTGCGGCAAAAGCTTATTTATTCGGTTTTTAGACCAGCCGACTATGTCGGGCTGGTCTTATCTTATCAATAGAGGGGTATCCGCCGTCCGTATGTACGTATGTATGTACGTGTGTAAACTTTTACTTAAAATGCTTCTTCTCCTTCAGTTTTGATCGGATTCCTCTCAAATTATACACGAATGTTCTCTAGGTAGGCCTCTCTTTAAAAATTTTTTTTTTTTGGCGATCCGCCAAAAAATGGCTAAATGGAGGACATTTTAAATTTTTCGGTTGTCAATTTTCAAAATGCTTCTTCTCCCACAATTTTGATCAGATTTTCTTCAAATTTTGCACGAATATTCCCTAGATAGGCCTCTTTTGAAAAATGACTCATTTTGGCGATCCGCCCAAAATTGGCCAAATGGGGGACATTTTTAGCCCTCAGCCAATATTGGCTGAAGGCTATTGCTATGGCCGTGTCCGTCCGTCCGTCCGTTAACACTTACCTTGTGAACACGCTCTAGCCTACAATTTTTTGCCAATCGCTTAGATATTGTAGATATAGCTTGTATATCGACCAATGAAGATCCCTATTGTTTTTGAGCCATATCGGACCAAGAACAGTGGGCTCAGCTGGACTTGGAAATTTTTTATTTGCACCATTATGAGGTTGGCTTAACATGTGGCTTGTGAACACTCTCTAGCCTACAATTCTTTACCAATTACTAAAATATTTCGAATATAGCTACTGTATGGAGCAGTGAAGATCCCTATTGTTAATGAGTCATATCGAACCAAGAAAAGAGACTCAGCTGGACTTTGAAATTTCATCTTAAAGCACTGCCACCCTTTTTATCTTTTCGGTGCTAAGGATTGAAATGAGCCTGTGACCGGCCTCAAACCTACTATTTTCCTTGTTTCGAATGTTCCGGCTGGCTGAGGGCTATGCATCTCTGATGCCTATGTTTTAATTTTTTGGTGTCAAATTTTCAAATTGCTTCTTCTCCCACAATTTTGATCGGATTCCTTTCCAATTCTGGATAGTTGTTCTCTAGGTAGACCTCTCTTGAAAAATTACTCTTTTTGGCTATCCACCAAAAGTTAGCCTAATGGGGGACATTTGTAATTTTGTGGTTGCCAATTTTCAAAATGCTTGTTATCCCGAAATTTTGGTCAGATTTTCTTCAAATTTTGCACGAATATTTCCTATATAGGCCTCTTTTTAAAAATTACTTATTTTGGCGATCCCCCAAAAATTGACCAAATGGGGAACATTTTTTAATTTTTTGGTGTCAAATTTTCAAATTGCTTCTTCTCGCAAAATTTTGATCGGATTCCTTTCCAATTTTGGATAGTTGTTCTCAAGGCAGACCTCTCTTGAAAATTTACTATTTTTGGCTATTCACCAAAAATTGGCCAAATGGAGGACATTTGTAATTTTGTGGTTGCCAATTTTCAAAATGCTTCTTCTCCCACAATTTTGGTCAGATTTTCTTCAAATTTTGCACGAATATTTCCTATATAGACCTCTTTTGAAAAATTGCTGATTTTAGCGATCCGCCAGAAATTGGCCAAATGGAGGACATTTGTAATTTTGTGGTTGCCAATTTTCAAAATGCTTCTTCTCCAACAATTTTGGTCAGATTTTCTTCAAATTTTGCACGAATATTTCCTATATAGGCCTCTTTTGAAAAATTACTGATTTTAGCGATCCGCCAGAAATTGGCCAAATGGAGGACATTTGTAATTTTGTGGTTGCCAATTTTCAAAATGCTTCTTCTCCAACAATTTTGGTCAGATTTTCTTCAAATTTTGCACGAATATTCCCTATATAGGCCTCTTTTGAAAAAGTACTGATTTTAGCGATCCGCCAGAAATTGGCCAAATGGGGGACATTATCCCCCGTGAAACGGAGGGATATAGTTTTGAACTTTTCGGTCTGTCCGTCTGTCACGCTTCAGTCTCACGCGCCTACAGGCCACATTAATACATGGATTCGGTTCAAATTTTGTACACGGCTTCTCTGGAACCTTCCGCAGTGCAGTGACCAAGAATTTTCCGGATCGACCAAAAATTGACAAAATGGCGGACATTTGAAAATTGGCACTGGACTTAGCGTATATACGGCAGTCTCACGCGTCTACAGGCCACATTAATAGACGGATTCGTTTCAAATTTTGTACACGGCTTCTCTGGAACCTTTCGCAGTGCAGTGATTAAGAATTGTCCGAATCGGCCAAAAATTGACAAAATGGCGGACATTTGAAAATTGGCACTGGACTTAGCGTATATACGGCAGTCTCACGCGTCTACAGGCCACATTAATAGACGGATTCGTTTCAAATTTTGTACACGGCTTCTCTGGAACCTTTCGCAGTGCAGTGATTAAGAATTGTCCGAATCGGCCCAAAATTGACAAAATGGCGGACATTTGAAAATTGGCACTGGACTTAGCGTATATACGGCAGTCTCACGCGTCTACAGGCCACAGTAATAGACAGTTTCGTTTCAGATTTTGTACACGGCTTCTCTGGAACGTTCCGCAGTGCAGTGACCAAGAATTTTCCGAATCGGCCAAAAATTGACGAAATGGCGGACATTTGAAAATTGGCACTGGACTCTATATATACGGCAGTCTCACGCGTCTACCAGCCACATTAATAGACAAATTCGTTTCAGATTTTGTACACGGCTTCTCTGGAACCTTCCGCAGTGCAGTGACCAAGAATTTTCCGGATCGACCAAAAATTGACAAAATGGCGGACATTTGAAAATTGGCACTGGACTTAGCGTATATACGGCAGTCTCACGCGTCTACAGGCCACATTAATAGACGGATTCGTTTCAAATTTTGTACACGGCTTCTCTGGAACCTTTCGCAGTGCAGTGATTAAGAATTGTCCGAATCGGCCAAAAATTGACAAAATGGCGGACATTTGAAAATTGGCACTGGACTTAGCGTATATACGGCAGTCTCACGCGTCTACAGGCCACATTAATAGACGGATTCGTTTCAAATTTTGTACACGGCTTCTCTGGAACCTTTCGCAGTGCAGTGATTAAGAATTGTCCGAATCGGCCCAAAATTGACAAAATGGCGGACATTTGAAAATTGGCACTGGACTTAGCGTATATACGGCAGTCTCACGCGTCTACAGGCCACAGTAATAGACAGTTTCGTTTCAGATTTTGTACACGGCTTCTCTGGAACGTTCCGCAGTGCAGTGACCAAGAATTTTCCGAATGGGCCAAAAATTGACGAAATGGCGGACATTTGAAAATTGGCACTGGACTCTATATATATACGGCAGTCTCACGCGTCTACCAGCCACATTAATAGACAAATTCGTTTCAAATTTTGTACACGGCTTCTCTGGAACCTTCCGCAGTGCAGTGACCAAGAATTTTTCGGATCGGCCAAAAATTGACAAAATGGCGGACATTTGAAAATTGGCACTGGACTTAGCGTATATACGGCAGTCTCACGCGTCTACAGGCCACATTAATAGACGGATTCGTTTCAGATTTTGTGCACGGCTTCTCTGGAACCTTCCGCAGTGCAGTGACCAAGAATTTTCAGAATCGGCCAAAAATTGACAAAATGGCGGACATTTGAAAATTGGCACTGGACTTTATATATACGGCAGTCTCACGCGTTTACAAGCCACATTAATAGACAAATTCGTTTCAAATTTTGTACACGGCTTCTCTGGAACCTTCCGCAGTGCAGTGGCCAAGAATTTTCCTCATCGACAAAAAATTGACGAAATGGCGGACATTTGAAAATTGGCACTGGACTTTATATATACGGCAGTCTCACGCGTCTACAGGCCACATTAATGAATGGATTCGTTTCAAATTCTGCACACGGGCTCCCTGGCACCTTCCGCAGGTCAGTGATCAAGCATTTTCCGGATGGGACTTGACAAAATGGCGAATTTTTTAAAATCGGCGCTGTACTTAGCGTACCTACGACAGTCTCACGCGAATACTGGTTAATGGATTGATCCGTCTAAATGTTAGACACTACGTCGACTTACATCCTTCCACTTGTAAATTTTTTTTTGCGTAGTCAACACGCAACAGCCTTACACAAACCATATCCCCCCACGGGGGATAGACGTACTCCTCGAGACGTAGTCAAGTTTTTTAATTTTTTGGTGTCAAATTGTCAAATTGCTTCTTCTCGCACAATTTTGATCGGATTCCTTTTCAATTTTTGATAGTTGTTCTCAAGGTAGACCTGTCTTGACAAAAGTTTTTTGGCGATCCGCTAAAAATTGGCCAAATGGGGGACCTTTGTAATTTTGTGGTTGCTCGTTTCAAAATGCTTTTTCTCCCACAATTTTGATCAGATTTTCTTCAAATTTTGCACCCATATTCCCTAGGTAGACTTCTTTTGAAAAATTTCTTCAAATTTTGCACCCATATTCCCTAGGTAGACTTCTTTTGAAAAATTACTTATTTTGGCGATCCGCCAAAAATTGGCCAAATGGGGGACATTTTCAAATTTTTTTGATTTACAATTTTCAAATTGCTTCTCGCACAATTTTCATCGGATTCCTTTTCAGTTTTTGATAGTTGTTCTCAAGGCAGACCTCTCTTGAAAAATTATTATTTTTGGCTATCCACCAAAAATTGGCCAAATGGGGGACATTTGTAATTTTGTGGTTGCCAATTTTCAAAATGCTTCTTCTCCAACAATTTTGGTCAGATTTTCTTCATATTTTGCACGAATATTCCCTCTATAGGCCTCTTTTGAAAAATTACTCATTTTAGCGATCCGCCAAAAATTGGCCAAATGGGGGACATTTTTTAATTTTTTGGTGTCAAATTGTCAAATTGCTTCTTCTCGCACAATTTTGATCGGATTCCTTTTCAATTTTTGATAGTTGTTCTCAAGGTAGACCTCTCTTGAAAAATTACTTTTTTTGGCGATCCGCCAAAAATTGGCCAAATGGGGGACATTTGTAATTTTGTGGTGTCAAATTGCTTCTTCTCGCACAATTTTGATCGGATTCCTTTTCAATTTTTGATAGTTCTCAAGGTAGACCTCTCTTGAAAAATTACGTTTTTTGGCGATCCGCCGAAAATTGGCCAAATGGGGGACATTTGTAATTTTGTGGTTGCTCGTTTCAAAATGCTTTTTCTGCCACAATTATGATCAGATTTTCTTCAAATATTGCACCCATATTCCTACTAGGTAGACTTCTTTTAAAAAATTTCTTATTTTGGCGATCCGCCAAAAATTGGCTAAATAGGGGACATTTTTTAATTTTTTGGTGTCAAATTGTCAAATTGCTTCTCGCACAATTTTGATCGGATTCCTTTTCAATTTTTGATAGTTGTTCTCAAGGTAGACCTCTCTTGAAAAATTGCTTTTTTTGGCGATCCGCCAAAAATTGGCCAGATGGGGGACATTTGTAATTTTGTGGTTGCTCGTTTCAAAATGCTTTTTCTCCCACAATTTTGATCAGATTTTCTTCAAATTTTGCACCCATATTCCCTAGGTAGACTTCTTTTGAAAAATTACTTATTTTGGCGATCCGCCAAAAATTGGCCAAATGGGGGACATTTTCAAATTTTGTTGATTTACAATTTTCAAATTGCTTCTCGCACAATTTTCATCGGATTCCTTTTCAGTTTTTGATAGTTGTTCTCAAGGCAGACCTCTCTTGAAAAATTATTATTTTTGGCTATCCACCAAAAATTGGCCAAATGGGGGACATTTGTAATTTTGTGGTTGCCAATTTTCAAAATGCTTCTTCTCCAACAATTTTGGTCAGATTTTCTTCATATTTTGCACGAATATTCCCTCTATAGGCCTCTTTTGAAAAATTACTCATTTTAGCGATCCGCCAAAAATTGGCCAAATGGGGGACATTTTTTAATTTTTTGGTGTCAAATTGTCAAATTGCTTCTTCTCGCACAATTTTGATCGGATTCCTTTTCAATTTTTGATAGTTGTTCTCAAGGTAGACCTCTCTTGAAAAATTACTTTTTTTGGCGATCCGCGAAAAATTGGCCAAATGGGGGACATTTGTAATTTTGTGGTGTCAAATTGCTTCTTCTCGCACAATTTTGATCGGATTCCTTTTCAATTTTTGATAGTTCTCAAGGTAGACCTCTCTTGAAAAATTACTTTTTTTGGCGATCCGCCGAAAATTGGCCAAATGGGGGACATTTGTAATTTTGTGGTTGCTCGTTTCAAAATGCTTTTTCTGCCACAATTTTGATCAGATTTTCTTCAAATATTACACCCATATTCCTACTAGGTAGACTTCTTTTAAAAAATTACTTATTTTGGCGATCCACCAAAAATTGGCCAAATGGGGGACATTTTCAAATTTTTTTATTTACAATTTTCAAATTGCTTCTCGCACAATTTTGATCGGATTCCTTTTCAATTTTTGATGGTTGTTCTCAAGGTAGATCTCTCTTGAAAAATTACTTTTTTTTTGGCGATCCGCCAAAAATTGGCCAAATGGAGGACATTTGTAATTTTGTGGTTGCCAATTTTCAAAATGCTTCTTCTCCCACAGTTTTGATCATATTTTCTTCAAATTTTGCACGAATATTCCCTAGGTAGGCTTCCTTTAGAAAATGATTCATTTTGGCGATCCGCCAAAAATTGGCTAAATAGGGGACATTTTTTAATTTTTTGGTGTCAAATTGTCAAATTGCTTCTTCCCGCACAATTTTGATCGGATTCCTTTTCAATGTTTGATAGTTGTTCTCAAGGTAGACCTCTCTTGAAAAATTGCTTTTTTTGGCGATCCGCCAAAAATTGGCCAGATGGGGGACATTTGTAATTTTGTGGTTGCTCGTTTCAAAATGCTTTTTCTCCCACAATTTTGATCAGATTTTGTTCAAATTTTGCACCCATATTCCCTAGGTAGACTTCTTTATCCGCCGGGAACCGGACGGATATAGTTTTCATTCTGTTCGTCTGTCTGTCTGTCCGTCTGCCCGTCTGCCCGTCTGTCCGTCTGTGCAATTTCAGTCTCACGCGCCTACAGCCCGCATTAGTGGGTGGATTGATATACAATTTGCGCGAACCCGGCGGATTCATACTTCTCGAGCATCTAGTTTGAAAAATTACTATTTTGGCGATCCGCCAAAAATTGGCCAAATGGGGGACATTTTCAAATTTTTTGATTTGCAATTTTCAAATCGCTCCTCGCACAATTTTGATGGGATTCCTTTTCAATTTTTAATAGTTGTTCTCAAGGTAGATCTCTCTTGAAAAATTACTTTTTTTGGCGAACCGCCAAATATTGGCCAAATGGAGGACATTTGTTATTTTGTGGTTGTGGTTGTCAATTTTCAAAATGCTTCTTCTCGCACAATTTTGATCGGATTCCTTTCCAATTTTGGATAGTTGTTTTCTAAGTAGACCTCCCTCGAAAAATTACTTTTTTTGGCGATCCGCTAAAAATTGGCTAAATGGGGGACATTTGTAATTTTGTGGTTGCCAATTTTCAAAATGCTTCTTCTCCCACAATTTTGGTCAGATTTTCTTCAAATTTTGCACGAATATTCCCTTGGTAGGCCTCTTTTGAAAAATTACTCAGTTTAGCGATCCGCCAAAAATTGGCCAAATGGGGGACATTTTTAGCCCTCAGCCAATATTGGCTGAAGGCTATTGCAAAGGCCGTGTCCGTCCGTCCGTCCGTCCGTTTTTCCGTCCGTTAACACTTGCCTTGTGAACACGCTCCAGCCTACAATTTTTTGTCAATTGCTTAGATATTTTAAATATAGCTTGTATATGGACTAATGAAGATCCGTATTGTTTTTTAGCCATATCCGACCAAGGACAGTGGCTTAGGTGGACTTCGAAATTTTCTTGTTTGTACCATTATCAAGTGTGCTTAACATGTGGCTTGTGAACACTCTCTAGCCAACAATTCTTTATCAATTGCTAAGATATTTCGGATATAGCTACTATATAGAGCAGTGAAGATCCGTATTGTTAATGAGCCATATCCGACCAAGAACAGTGGCTCAGCTGGACTTTGAAATTTTCTTGTTCGTGCCATTATCAAGTTTGCTTGTGAACACGCTCCAGCCTACAATTTTTTGTCAAATGCTTAGATATTTTAAATATGGCTTGTATATGGACTAATGAAGATCTCTGTTGTTTTTTAGCCATATCCGACCAAGGACAGTGGCTCAGCTGGACTTTGAAATTTTCTTGTTTGTACCATTATCAAGTTTGCTTAACATGTGGCTTGTGAACACTCTCTAGCCAACAATTCTTTATCAATTGCTAAGATATTTCGGATATAGCTACTATATAGAGCAGTGAAGATCCGTATTGTTAATGAGCCATATCCGACCAAGAACAGTGGCTCAGCTGGACTTTGAAATTCTCTTGTTTGTACCATTATCAAGTTTGCTTAACATGTGGCTTGTGAACACTCTCTAGCCTACAATTCTTTATCAATTGCTAAGATATTTCGGATATAGCTACTATATAGAGCAGTGAAGATTCCTATTGTTAATGAGCCATATCCGACCAAGAACAGTGGCTCAGCTGGACTTTGGAATTTTCTTATTTGTACCATTATCAAGTTTGCTCAACATGTGGCTTCTGAACACTCTCTAGCCTACAATTCTTTACCAATTACTAAGATATTTCGGGTATATCTAGTGTATTTAGCAATGAAGATTGCTATTATTAATGATCCATATACGACCAAGGACAGTGGCTCAGCTGGACTTTCTTATGGTAAATGTTTTTGTTTTTGTTTATCGTAAAGCACTGCCACCCTTTTTTCTTTTCGGTGTTAAGGATTGAAATGAACCTGTGACCGGTCTCAAACCTACTCTTTTCCCAGTTTCGAATGTTTCGGCTGGCTGAGGGCTATGCATCTCTGATGCCTATGTTTTAATTTTTTGGTGTCAAATTGTCAAATTGCTTCTTCTCGCACAATTTTGATCGGATTCCTTTCCAATTTTGGATAGTTGTTCTCAAGGTAGACCTCTCTTGAAAAATTACTATTTTTGGCTATCCACCTGAAATTGGCCAAATGGGGGACATTTGTAATTTTGAGGTTGCCAATTTTCAAAATGCTTCTTATCCCACAATTTTGATCAGATTTTCTTCAAATTTTGCACGAATATTCCCTCTATAGGCCTCTTTTGAAAAATTACTCATTTTAGCGATCCGCCAAAAATTGGCCAAATGGGGGACATTTTTTAATGTTTTGGTGTGAAATTTTCAAATTGCTTCTCGCACAATTTTAATCGGATTCCTTTTCAATTTTTGATAGTTGTTCTCAAGGCAGACCTCTCTTGAAAAATTACTTTTTTTTGGCGATCCGCCAAAAATTGGCCAAATGGGGGACATTTTCAAATTTTTTGATTTACAATTTTCAAATTGCTTCTCGCACAATTTTGATCGGATTCCTTTTCAATTTTTGATAGTTGTTCTCAAGGTAGATCTCTCTTGAAAAATTACTTTTTTTTGGCGATCCGCCAAAAATTGGCCAAATGGAGGACATTTGTAATTTTGTGGTTGCCAATTTTCAAATTGCTTCTTCTCCCACAATTTTGGTTAGATTTTCTTCAAATTTTGCACGAATATTTCCTAGAAAGGCCTCTTTTGAAAAATGACTCATTTTGGCGATCCCCCAAAAATTGGCCAAATGGGGGACATTTTTTAATTTTTTGGTGTCAAATTGTCAAATAGCTTCTTCCCGCACAATTTTGATCGGATTCCTTTACAATATTTGATAGTTGTTATCAAGGTAGACCTCTCTTGAAAAATTACTTTTTTTGGCGATCCGCCAAAAATTGGCCAAATTGGGGACATTTTTAAATTTTTTTGATTTACAATTTTCAAATTGCTTCTCGCACAATTTTGATCGGATTCCTTTTCAATTTTTGATAGTTGTTCTCAAGGTAGATCTCTCTTGAAAAATTACTTTTTTTTTGGCGATCCGCCAAAAATTGGCCAAATTTAGGACATTTGTAATTTTGTGATTGCTAATTTTCAAAATGCTTCTTCTCCCACAATTTTGATCATATTTTCTTCAAATTTTCCTCGAATATTCCCAAGGTTAACCTTTTCGAAAAATTACTCATTTTGGCGATCCGCCAAAAATTGGCCAAATGGGGAACATTTTTTAATTTTTTGGTGTCAAATTTTCAAATTTGCTTCTTCTCCCACAATTTTGATCGGATTCCTTTCCAATTTAGGATAGTTGTTCTCTAGGCAGACCGCTCTTGAAAAATTACTATTTTTGGCTATCCACCAAAAGGGGACATTTGTAATTTTGTGGTTGCCAATTTTCAAAATGCTTCTCCCACAATTTTGATCAGATTTTCTTCAAATTTTGCACCCATATTCCCTAGGTAGACTTCTTTTGAAAAATTACTTATTTTGACGATTTGCCAAAAATTGGCAAAATGGGGGACATTTTCAAATTTTTTGATTTACAATTTTCAAATTGCTTCTCGCACAATTTTGATCGGATTCCTTTTCAATTTTTGATAGTTGTTCTCAAGGTAGATCTCTCTTGAAAAATTACTTTTTTTTGCGATCCGCCAAAAATTGGCCAAATGGAGGACATTTGTAATTTTGTGGTTGCCAATTTTCAAAATGCTTCTTCTCCCACAATTTTGATCATATTTTCTTCAAATTTTGCACGAATATTCCCTAGGAAGACCTCTTTGGAAAAATTATTCATTTTGGCGATCCGCCAAAAATTGGCCAAATGGGGGACATTTTTAAATTTTTTGGTGTCAAATTTTCAAATTGCTTCTTCTCGCACAATTTTGATCGGATTGCTTTTCAATTTTTGATAGTTGTTCTCTATGTAGACCTCTCTTGAAAAATTACTATGTTTGGCTATCCACCAAAAATTAGCCATTTTTGGCTATCCACCAAAAATTGGCCAAATGGGGGACATTTGTAATTTTGTGGTTGCCAATTTCCAAAATGCTTCTTCTCCCACAATTTTGATCAGATTTTCTTCAAATTTTGCACGAATGCTTCCTACATATGCCTCTTTTGAAAAATGACTAATTTTGGCGATCGGCCAAAAGTTGACCAAATGGGAGACATTTTTTAATTTTTTGGTGTCAAATTTTCAAGTTGCTTCTTCTCCCACAATTTTGATCGGATTCCTTTCCAATTTTTGATAGTTGTTCTCTATGTAGACCTCTCTTTTAAAATTGCTTTTTTTAGCGATCCGCCAAAAATTGGCTAAATGGGGGACATTTGTAATTTTGTGGTTGCCAATTTTCAAAATGCTTCTTCTCCCACAATTTTGATCAGATTTTCTTCAAATTTTGCACCCATATTCCCTGGGTAGACTTCTTTTGAAAAATGACTTATTTTGGCGATCCGCCGTTAATTGGCCAAATGGGGGGACATTTTCCAATTTTTTGATTTACAATTTTCAAATTGCTTCTCGCGCAATTTTGATCGGATTCCTTTTCAATTTTTGATAGTTGTTCTCAAGGTAGATCTCTCTTGAAAAATTACTTTTTTTTGGCGATCCGCCAAAAATTGGCCAAATGGAGGACATTTGTAATTTTGTGGTTGCCAATTTTCAAAATGCTTCTTCTCTCACAATTTTGATCATATTTTCTTCAAATTTTGCACGAATATTCCCTAGGTAGGCCTCTTTTGAAAAATTACTCATTTTGGCGATCCACCAAAAATTGGTTAAATGGGCGACATTTGTTAATTTTTTGGTGTCAAATTTTCAAATTGCTTCTTCTCGCACAATTTTGATCAGATTCCTTTCCAATTTTGGATAGTTGTTTTCTTGTTACACCTCTCTTGAAAAATTACTTTTATTGGCGATCCGCCAAAAATTGGCCAAATGGGGGACATTTGTAATTTTGTGGTTGCTCGTTTCAAAATGCTTTTTCTCCCACAATTTTGATCAGATTTTCTTCAAATTTTGCACCCATATTTCCTAGGTAGACTTCTTTTGAAAAATCACTTATTTTGACGATTCGCCAAAAATTGGCCAAATGGGGGACATTTTCAAATTTTTTGATTTACAATTTTCAAATTGCTTCTCGCACAATTTTGATCGGATTCCTTTTCAATTTTTGATAGTTGTTCTCAAGGTAGATCTCTCTTGAAAAATTACTTTTTTTTGCGATCCGCCAAAAATTGGCCAAATGGAGGACATTTGTAATTTTGTGGTTGCCAATTTTCAAAATGCTTCTTCTCCCACAATTTTGATCATATTTTCTTCAAATTTTGCACGAATATTCCCTAGGAAGGCCTCTTTGGAAAAATTATTCATTTTGGCGATCCGCCAAAAATTGGCCAAATGGGGGACATTTGTTAATTTTTTGGTGTCAAATTTTCAAATTGCTTCTTCTCGCACAATTTTGATCGGATTCCTTTCCAATTTTGGATAGTTGTTCTCTAGGTATACCTCTCTTGAAAATTTATTCTTTTTGGCGATCCACCAAAAATTGGCCAAATGGGGGACATTTGTAATTTTGTGGTTGCCAATTTTCAAAATGCTTCTTATCCCACAATTTTGGTCAGATTTTCTTCAAATTTTGCACGAATATTCCCTAGGTAGGCCTCTTTTGAAAGTGACTCATTTTGGCGATCCGCCAAAAATTGGCCAAATGGGCGACATTTTTTAATTTTTTGGTGACAAATTTTCAAATTGCTTCTTCTCGCACAATTTTGATCGGATTCCTTTCTAATTTTGGATAGTTGTTCTCTAGGTTGACCTCTCTTGAAAAATTACTTTTTTTGGCGATCCGACAAAAATTGGCCAAATGGGGGACATTTGTAATTTTGTGGTTCCTCGTTTCAAAATGCTTTTTCTCCCACAATTTTGATCAGATTTTCTTCAAATTTTGCACCCATATTCCGTAGGTAGACTGACTCTCCGCCAGGCACGGCATTCGTGCTCCGATCAGACACACCTCTAGTCTGTAGTTATGATCTTGCCCACCCCCCCCCCCCCCCCCCCGTCTCTGTTGTAAAATGTGGTTACGCCAAGCGGAATGAGTCTGTATTTCGAATGCAAGAGAACCGGGTAAAAATAAAAGAAATGATAGAAGAAATGTAGAAGAAATCTTTGAATAAATTTAAAAAAATTTAACGATTGCTTTTCACAACCCTTGCATACTGGAATGAGTTTAACACTCAAGCCTACATTTCTGCATCGATTGACAAGATATCTTAACTATAAGTAGTATTGGAACCAACAAGGTTTAGTATTGTAAATGAGCCATGTCGGCCCAAGGACATTGACCCAGCTGAACTTTTCACAAATTTTCCCAATCCTTATTCATTTGAGGGATCGATTGTTGAAATCTTTTACATATAGGGAGTGTTGGAACCAACAAAGGTCGGTATTGTCAATGAGCCCTATCGGCCCAAGGACATTGGCCCAGCTGAACTTAACGCATTTTCACAATCCTTACTCAGTTGAATGAGTTTGTTAACACACTCAAGCCTACATTTTTCGACCGATTGCCAAGATTTTCTATATATGGGTAGTACTGAAACGAACAAGGATCGGTATTGTAAATGTGCCCTATCGACTTAGGACATTGGCCCAGCTGAACTTCAGAAATTTTCACAACCCTTACATACTGGAATGAGTGTTTACACACTCAAGCCTACATGAATTTAGTTAAATAAATCAAACATTTCTTAGAGAATGTTTTATCGCGAGATTTTTTTTGTTCCTTTAAACTTTTAAAATCGTTGAATTGCACGCCTGTGGGGGACTTCTGTCATTCTAAAATTTCCGGTCCATCGAGCTTTTTTGTGGCGGGGGGGGGGGAGGGGAACATTAATCAGTTTCACTGACGACTTTTTTTTTTTTGTTTTCAGGCGCACATTTGTGATCCTGCGACACGACAAACGGCTAAAAGGAAAAGTGGAGGCACGAGAGACCTAAAAAAAATCAGGACGCTTATTAAGGAAAATCACCGGTATGTGTAGCAGAAGCAACGGGAAGGACAGACTTAAACGCGTGATGCCGGAAATAGCGCCTGAATAGAAGTGGAACGGTAGCCGTTCCGGGGAAGCGACCAGCCTTAGAGCGGAAAAAAAGGAACGATATTTGCATGCAAGCACCGAAGTAACGGTGCCTGTATGAGAAAATAACACGTGACGCTTGTGTGTAAGTGTAAGACGTGGATGATCGCGTGAAATAATGAACCGGAAGAACATTTATAAGTACAGGCAGTGCGAAGGGAGGAACAGGACATTGTGTAAATAAAGCGATCATAAACAGGCAGGACATCGTCCTTTTTTCCGCAAGAACGCCAGCACATGGACCCCAGGACCCAACGCAGCGCAAGGACCCAAAGCAAACGGACCCAAGGTCGACACGGACACAAGCATCCCAGGCACATGAAACCCAGGATCCAAGGAGCACGACACAGGACTTAAGGAAAAGGAAGTAGTTGGTTGGTGACCCCTACTCATGCTTTACTAACACTCTAACAACGCGCTTATTATTTTGTTTATAAATTTGCCCGGTGGGGGAGAGGGGCACTTAGCATGGGACTTAAATTTTGTTGCCATGACAGTGGCAGTTTCGTTTTATCTTAAAAAAGGAAAGTGGGTTGGGGAGGGGGCGGAGGTTGGGCGGTGGGGTTGTTAAATAACCAGATTTTAAATATAAGGATTCCGAAAATGATGTTGGCTATCCGAGTGGTACGGCCCCATGACTACAACCACACGCAGGTTGTAGCTGAATACCTGCCCAGTTTCGACCCATGAATACAGCCACGCAGCTGAATATCTGTCCAGTTTCGCTCCATGATTACAACCACGCGCACATTATAACCTGAATACCTGTCCAGTTTTGCGCTATGATTTCTGCCACGTTCAAATGTATTATCAGGTGAACGGCCAAAAGTGAATTAACACTCCCCCGTTTAATGTGTGAAATTACCAAGAAAAATCGCGTTTCGCTTTTTTTTTAACCGAGTTAGTGTACGTTTAGGGGTCGGGTTTTGAAATAGAGTGCCCCCCTCTCTCCCGGGCTTTGTTGTTCGTATCACATTCGACTGTGGTGTTTGTCCCTGAGCCAACGACGAAGCGGAAGAAGACCTGTGAGTACGTTTTTTTATTACTTTTGTAATTATGAAGTAAAAATATTGTGTAAACCCCCTACCCCTAAAAACTGAACAGTTGAACTCCCACTTTTATAAAAAGAAAATTTTCTATTTCAAGAAAATGTCTGCTATTTTGCTTTAAAAAATTGAAGCTGGTTAAGCAGCGCCAAATTGAAAAGTTGATCAATTTTTGACTCTGTAAAGCTTTTAATTTTTAGCAAGAGTTTGGAGTTGAATTGTTCAGTACAAAAAAAAAATGCAGATAACCAATCGGTGTTCATTTCAGACGTTTACAGAATTTTCTCATTTTTAATTTGAATCCCCTTTCTGTTCAAAACTGAGTTTTGAAAACCAAACCTTTTTTCGAAAACAAAATCCACATGTAAAACACCAGTATTGCTTTGCTATCGCTGAGAAAATTAAACTCTTCCCACTTTGGTTTTGAAATAAAAACCTATATTTGAAACTGCTGAATTGAAACATTTATTATTCAGTGCTGAAATGAACATTGGCAATTAAAGAGTAACAGTCCGCCCTTTGCCCTCCTTTTCAGCCCAGTGGGGCTTCTGTCGTCCTGTTTGTCTGTACCGATTTAATTTGTAGAAGAAAATGAAATTTTTTGTAAAATTTAGTACTGAGTATATTCAGTTTTAACAGCAGTAAATAATAGTAAAATGGTTTTCTGTATAAGTGGTTGTTGCGCTTGGTAAAGTAAAGAATAAAGACAGCAAGGAAGTGGAAGTAAAACTAGTAGTAGTAGAGGAAGGCAAAGAAAAGGCGATGAAGAAATGAAAGAAGGCGACCCAAGAAACTGAAATAGAAGAAGGCGACGAAGAAATTTAAATAGAAAGCGACGAAGAAACTGAAATAGAAGAAGGCGACGAAGAAATTGAAATAGACGAAGACGACGAAGAAATTGAAATAAAGAAGGCGGCGAAGCAATTGAAATTGAAGAAGGCGGCGAAGATATTGAAATTGAAGAAGGCGGCGAAGATATTGAAATAGAAGAAGGCGACGAAGAAATTGGAATAGAAGAAGGCGACGAAGAAATTGGAATAGAAGAAGGCGACGAAGAAACTGAAATAGAAGGCGGCGGCGAAGATATTGAAATTGAAGAAGGCGACGAAGAAACTGAAATAGAAGAAGGCGACGAAGAAATTGGAATAGAAGAAGGCGACGAAGAAACTGAAATAGAAGAAGGCGACGAAGAAATTGAAATAGCAGAAGACGACGAAGAAATTGAAATAGAAGAAGGCGGCGAAGAAATTGAAATAGAAGAAGGCGACGAAGAAACTGGAATAGAGGAAGGCGACGAAGAAACTGAAATAGAAGAAGGCGACGAAGAAATTGAAATAGCAGAAGACGACGAAGAAATTGAAATAGAAGAAGGCGACGAAGAAATTGAAATAGGCGACGAAGAAATTGAAATAGGCGACGAAGAAACTGAAATAGAAGAAGGCGACGAAGAAATTGAAATAGAAGAAGGCGACGAAGAAATTGAAATAGGCGACGAAGAAACTGAAATAGGCGACGAAGAAACTGAAATAGAAAAAGGCGACGAAGAAATTGAATTTCTCCGTGGCCTTCTACTACTTCCATTTTTTCGTCGCCTTTTCTTTGCCTTTCTCTACTATTACCAGTTTTACTTTCACGAAGAAATTGAAATATACGCCGTCTAAGAAACTGGAATAGAAGAAGGCGACGAAGAAACTGAAATAGAAGAAGGCGACGAAGAAACTGGAACAGAACAAGGCGACGAAGAAATTGAAATAGTAGAACTTAACAGTTGCAGTTGTAGTATGTAGAAGAAATTGCAGTGGTACTAGTTGGTAGTAATCGTTAAAAAAAGATAAGAGTAGTGAGCGGCATTTACAGGTCAATTTTAAAGCAAAAAAGAAAAAAAAAGTGCTGTATTGATCTTAGTTTACTTTTTAACAAAAAATGGTATGTTTAAAAAAAAAAAGAAATCACATCACCTGGGTACCGTCCCTTGGACGGTCGTATTCGTACATTGCTCAAAAGTTTTATTGCATTTTGAAAATTGTGTACTCTGTCTGCCCCGTGTCCAGAAATATCTCGGCTTGTCGTTCCGATGAGAGTATTGTAGATGTGCAACATGGTAATCTTGAAATTGAGAAAGGCTTTGCTGAAAAAAGCTCAGCTATTGGATCGAAACGTTGCATTTTACCTCTTTTGAGTTCTGGCTTCGTGAACCCGAGATCTCAAACCATTTCAAGATCTCGGATTTTTATCGCAATGGAAAATAAATGGTTATCCTACATAATGATCGTTTATTATTGGCTTTACGGATCTTTTGATTGAACTGGACGTTGGAAAAAAGTGAATTTCTCTCATTCAGTTTCCGTGCAAACTTCGGATTGTGCAGAAGTGACAATAAAGAAGCGAACTTTACCAGATGGCTGAATGCTTGATAAGTCTTCGGATTGCACTTCTGCGAAGATAGACATACAACAATGAATTTCCCCAAGTACTTCAATAGTACTTCACTTGGCAGTGTGCATTAAGTATGAAATATTCCATACTGGTCCCTTGTGCAGTGCCGTGATCCAAGTTGACTCTTAAACCAGCCAGCAGAAGCTTCCGAGATAGCAAACACTTGACCCTTAAAGCAGCAGGTACTGACTCTTAAACTGCTATCACGTAGTCTAGTCCTTAAAGCTAGTTGCAGCTAGCACTTAAAAACAGCTATAAATTTTACCCTTGAAGCAGCTAGCACATGCCCTTAAAACAGCCAGCACTTTGTCCTAAAACCAAGAGCCCTTAATCCTAGAAAGGTTTCACTTGACCCGCAAAGCGGCTAGTACGTGACCCCTAAAGCGGGTATTTACCCTTAAAGCAGCTATCATTTTGACCCTTAAAGCGGCCAGCACAATTCCCTAAGGCTGCTAGCAGTTGTCATCAGCAAGCTCTTGACCCTTGAAGTAGCTGTCTCTTAATCCTTAAAGCAGCTAGCATTTGAGCGTAGAAAACGTTCACTTGACCCGCAAAGCGGCTAGCACTTGATCCCTAACGCGGGTAATACTCGACCCTTAAAACTGCTAGAATTTTGACCCTCAAAGAAACCCCCCAGCGGTGGACCTTTAAAGTAGCCAGCACAATTCCCTAAGGCTGCGAGCAGTTGACTTTATCAGCAAGCTCTTGACCATTGAAGCAGCTGTCTCTTAATCCTTAAACCGGCCAGAATTTGATCCGTAAAACAGCTGCCACTTGATCCTTAAAGCATAAAGGAGCCCCTAAGGCAGCTAGCACTTGACCCTTAACATAGCTGGAACGATCTTCAAAATACCTAGCACTGGACCCTAGAGACAACCAGCAGTTGACCCTTGAAGCAGCACTCTTGATCCTCAAACAGCTGGCACGCAATCGTTAAACCGCCTGCATTTAACCCCTGAAACAGTATACGATCTTTAAAACTAGTGGCATTCTATCCTACTGCAGCTTGAACTTGACCCTTAAGGCAGCAACAAGTCCAAAAGCGGCTAGCACTGGTCCCATCAAATCACCTAGGACGGCCCAACTACCACAAGTCAACTGGCACTAGTCTTGAACTAGCTATCCAAGCCAACTGCGACTTGGACCCCAAGTGAAGTTAAGCTACAAATACGCGATCAGACTTGCAGCAGTTCAGTGGATTTGCTTTCCTGACATCCTCCCTTTGAGGGCAAGTGAGCGCGATATGGGTCTGGCCTATTCATAACAAGGGCAGTGCCAGTAACGTATAATCCAGTCTGTTCAGGCTTATTATTCCCAAAGCGAAATGTTCGGATTGTTTGGTTTCTTCCATGTATGACAGTGCATGCATTGAGCTTACTTCATTTATCTAGATGGCCAGTTTTGTCTGCGTCAGATCTTACTGTCTGGTTCCTGTCCGTGCGTGAGATCTCACTGTCCGGTTCCTGTCCATGGGGGAGATCTCACTGTCCGGTTCCTGTCCGTGCGTCAGATCTCGCTGTCCGGTACCTTCGGTGCGTCAGATCTGACTCCGTGCTTCAGATCTCGCTGTACGGTTCCTTCCGTGCGTCAGATCTGACAGTCCGTGCGTCAGATCTGACTCCGTGCGTCAGATATCGATGTACGGTTCCTTCCGTGCATCAGATCTGACCGTCCGTTCGTCAGATCTTGCTGTACGGTTCCTTCCGTTCATCAGATCTGACCGTCCGTGCGTCGGATCTCACTGGCCGGTTCCTGTCCGTGCGTAGTCTGTTTTAGGTGATGATGAAGATGAACAAACTGCGCTGCTTACATCAGGCCTATAGTCCAACACTTTTTGTCTGATTCCTCGATGCTAGAAAAGTCAAGGCACTTACGCATTATTTAATTATTTTTAAGCTTTGGGTGAATTTTTATGTTATTTTGTAAACGTTTTGCAATTCTCACTTACCAAATATATTTTCGCCGGGACTCTCGATGCTAGAAAGGTTGAGACACTTAAGCATTATTTAATTATTTTTACATTTTGGGTCAATTTTTATGTTATTTTGTAAACGTTTTGCATAGTCACTTACCACGACAATTTTAGACTTATCCATACATCAATTTTTGACTTACTTGTAACATTCAATTTTTGACTTATGCTCACAATTTTAATACGTTTTTTGACTTTCTACCATTTTTAATTCAATTTTTGACTTACCTATTCAGTTTAAAAAATTCCTAGAACTTATACCTATGTATTACAATAATTATTAGTTACTTATAAATTTGGGTAATAGGCTAGGATTCAGGTACTAGGCTAGGTTTCAGGTAATAGGCTAAGATTTAGGTTATTCTTGGTTAAAGGCTCTTTCTGTTGATTTTTAATGTGTATAGTAGGTAAAATCCGAATCCATAATTTGGGTAAATTTTTTTGGTGTTTTTGGTGTAATTAAAAAATGTGTGCATATCTATGTATATATGTATTTACATACGTATGCCCACATGTAGGGTTGAATAGGCAGTTGTGTAGGTAAGCGTCCCGAACTTTCCCCGTCCCCCTTCTACCTTCTCCGTTGTCCAGATTGTTGTGTGTTCCAAACATTCGGATCGCACGTTAGTATTTGGAATTTGATCGGGCATCATTCAGGATTTGTGTCGGCATGATTCGGAATCGCGTCGACATCATTCGGGATTGCTCTCAACGCTTGGCATCCGTCATCCGTAATTGCTACTTTCATTTTTCTTTTGTGGAGAAATATACTTTGGATAACTTTGGAGGAAAATTTTACCTGGATATACCAAGGGGTGAGTTGATATGTTATAGCTGTATAATCAAATTTCATTGTTTTAATCGGCTGAACAAAATTTCTGAAATATACGGAGGAAAAAGAAGGCATGAAAAGTATGTATTTTCCCAGATTTTATTTGGCGTTATTTGCAGAACGTTCGAGTGAGAAAAAAAACTTCAGTATACGTTGGCGAGATGTTTAAGTAATGGTTTCCGTTTAATTTCAGAACTCTTGTTTCTTCGAGAGTCCAGACAACACCGCCACTATAACAAAAAGTGAGTTATATTTTGTGCCCCCTATCCCACAGTATGGGCGGGGAACAGAACTGGTGGCTGTTCATCAATCAGTTCGTCCATGAGAACATACTAAAGTGGAAAACTAACCAGCTTCATTGGTTAATTTGTTTAAATTTAAAATTTGTTTCTGTGCAGATGTCAACAACACCCCCCGCTCCCTCCATCCACCTACCTGTATCGACTCCTTCCGGCTTAGGGAATATATCTAATTTCGGGTATTCGCGTTTCGTGACGTAAAATAAGATCGATAAAACGGGCTGTACGCGTGTTCAGGTAAGATGAGTTTCGGGTACTTTTTGGAAAATTTTGGAAATTTTGCGAGGACTTTTTCACATAGTGTTTCATTTTGGATTTTTTTCTTCACGGAAAAAGGTAAAGCATAAGGGTAGTGCCAAACAAAACCGGTGAGAATGATTTTGGTTGCGATATGAAATAAGCCGTGTCTTATTTCATTGCGATGTGAATGTGGCGAGCGAGTGGGTTGTGAGTGATTTAATAAATGGTGAATCATCAACGTTTTGAGTTTTATTTCACTTCCTAAATGTTTCGTGGAAGTTGTGTGAATTGAATAAATCTAAACAATCGGTGTTTTCTTTTTATTTCACATTGTAAATGCGATGTGTACGAGAGGCATGTCAACGGAGCAAATGCGTCTTTTTTCGTGAAGTAGTTTTTAGGAAAAGAATAAAAAGCGTCAAGTTTTGAGTACAGGACGGTGAGCTATTTTTTTGACTTTACGAATTTGGATAAACCAGCAACGGCTAGTGAGGTGACGCCATTTTATTTTTCACTGAGGATATTCAAGCAGGATTTTTTATTTGGAGACTGGACTTCACTTCCCGTGAACATGTAGGTGAACACTGTTTTCAGTGATAATGAAAAACGTATCGGTGGCGAGTGAAAAACTTGTATCGGTGATGAATGGAAAACTGATTTGTTTAATAATGCACCTGGTTGTAAGTGAAGCACTGGTTTAAGGGAGACGTGGGTTTCTTAGTAAGTGCACCTTGTTTCGTTGCTAAGCGAAACATCCGTTTGTAAGTTTAACATGGGTGATTGGTTAAGTGATGCGTTAGTTGAAGTGCACCTTCATGGTTCGTTGTTTAGCGGATTATTGACTTAGCTTCAGTGTTTCGTTGGTAAGCGGGCCATTCAGTTAGCTTCACTGGTTTCGTTAGTAAGCGAAACACAGTTCACTTCAGTTGTTTCGTTGGTAAGCGAAACGCTGGTTTCTTAGTCAAGTGCACCTTTGTTTCGTTGGTAGGCGGGCCATTCAGTTCACTTCAGTGGTTTCGTTGGTAAGCGAAACACTGGTTTCTTAATTGCACGTATGTTTTGTTGGTAAGCGAAACATTCAGTTCACTTCAGTGGTTTCGTTGGTAAGCGAAACGCTGGTTTCTTAGTTAAGTGCACCTTTTTTCGTTGGTAGGCGGGCCATTCAGTTCACTTCAGTTGTTTCGTTGGTAAGCGAAACACTGGTTTCTTAAGTGCACCTATGTTTCGTTGGTAAGCGAAACATTCAGTTCACTTCAGTGGCTTCGTTGGTAAACATTCAGTTTACTTCAGTGGTTTCGTTGGTAAGCAAAACGCTGGTTTCGTAGTTAAGTGCACCTTTGTTTCGTTAGTAGGCGGGTCATTCAGTTCACTTCAGTGGTTTCGTTGGTAAGCGAAACACTGGTTTCTTAAGTGCACCTATATTTCGTTGGTAAGCGAAACATTCAGTTCACTTCAGTGGCTTCGTTGGTAAGCGAAATGCTGGTTTCTTAATTGCACCTATGTTTCGTTGGTAGGCGGGCCATTCAGTTCACTTCAGTGGTTTCGTTGGTAAGCGAAACGCTGGTTTCTTAGTTGAGAGCACCTTTTTCGTTGGTAGGCGGGCAATTCAGTTCACTTCAGTGGTTTCGTTGGTAAGCGAAACACTGGTTTCTTAATTGCACGTATGTTTTGTTGGTAAGCGAAACATTCAGTTCACTTCAGTTGTTTCGTTGGTAAGCGAAACGCTGGCTTCTTAGTTAAGTGCACCTGTTTTTCGTTGGTAGGCGGGCAATTCAGTTCACTTCAGTGGTTTCGTTGGTAAGCGAAACACTGGTTTCTTAATTGCACCTATGTTTCGTTGGTAAGCGAAACATTCAGTTTACTTCAGTGGTTTCGTTGGTAAGCGAAACGCTGGTTTCTTAGTTAAGTGCACCTTTTTTCGTTGGTAGGCGGGTCATTCAGTTCACTTCAGTGGTTTCGTTGGTAAGCGAAACACTGGTTTCTTAAGTGCACCGATGTTTCGTTGGTAGGCGGAACATTCCTTTCTAAGCTACACATTTAATGATTGGTTAAGTTTGGTGTGTTTGAGTGAAAATTTCACAGGTTGGAAAAACCTTGATGAAAATGATGTGGCTAACATCGGTATAAACGGTGATATTTTAATACATTCTATTTCAGCATATAACACTTTTCTGTACTTATACATAAAAGGTTTGCGACTTCAAGCAAGTGAAATACTGGTTTCTGGGGTGAGTGAACCCATGAGTCTGATGACAATAAACCTTCCTTTGGTAAGCGAAACATCGATTTCGTTGGTAAGGGAAACATCGATTTCGTTGGTGGGTAGAACTTGGGTTTCGTTACTAAGTGCACCTTAGTTTCGTTACTAAGTGCGCTTTGGTTTCGTTGGTAAGCGAAACTTCGGTTTCGTTAGTAATTGCACCTGGTGAGTAGAACTTAGCTTAGTTGCTAAGTGGATTT
Source organism: Protula sp. h YS-2021 (assembly GCA_949752745.1). Taxonomy (NCBI): domain Eukaryota; kingdom Metazoa; phylum Annelida; class Polychaeta; order Sabellida; family Serpulidae; genus Protula; species Protula sp. h YS-2021. Next base: position 62,045,892 of record OX457030.1, read on the forward strand.
TGTATCGTAAAAGCATTGGTTTCGTTGGTTAACGAAACCGTGGTATCGTTGGTAGGTAAAGCTGGGTTTCGTTGATAAGCGAGACTTGGGTTCGTTGGTGAGTTGAACTTCGCTTAGTTGCTAAGTGTACCTTGATTTCGTTGGTAAGCGAAACCTCGATTTCCTTGGTGAGTAGAACTTGGCTTAAAGCGCACCTCGGTTTTGTTAGTGCACACTGGTTTCGTTGCTAAGTGAAACCTTGGTTTCATTGGTAAGCGAAACTTCGGTTTCGTTGTTAAGTACAGCTGGGTTTCGTTGGTAAGGGAAACATCGGTTTGGTTGATGAGCAGACCTTAGCTTAGTTGCTAAGTGCACCTTATTTCTTTGGTAAGTGCACCTTGTTTTCGTAAGTAACTAAAAGTAAAAACATTGGTTTCATTGGTAAGCGAAACCTTGTTTCGTTGTTAACTAACTTCGGTGTTGGGTAAGTGAATCTGGGTTTCGTTGGTGAGCGAAACCTCGATTTCTTTAAGTGCACCTTGGTTTCGTTGGCAAGTGCACCTTGGTTGTGTTGGTTAGTGAAACCTTGGTTTCGTTGGTAAGCGAAACCTCGATTTCCTTGGTTAGTAAACTTGGCTTAAAGCGCACCTTGGTTTTGTTACTTAGTGCACACTGGCTTCGTTGCCAAGTGAAACCTTGGTTTCGTTGGTGAGCGAAACTTCGGTCTCGTTGTTAAGTACAGCTGGGTTTCGTTGGTAAGCGAAACATCAGTTTGGTTGGTGAGCAGACCTTAGCTTAGTTGCTAAGTGCACCTTATTTCGCTAAGTTGCTAAGTAACTAAAGGTAAAAACATTGGTTTCGTTGGTAAGCGAAACCTGTTTCGTTGGTAACTAACTTTGGTGTTGGTAAGTGCTTCTGGGTTTCGTTGGTAAGCGAAACCTCGGTTTCTTTGGTGAGTGAAACTTGACTTAGCTGCTAAGTGCACCTTGTTTCGTTGGCAAGTGCACCTTGGTTTCGTTGGTAAGTTAAACCTCAAGTTTGTTGGTAATTGAAACCATGGTTATGTTTGTAAGTGAAACCTTGGTTTTTATTGCTGCTGCCAGCTTCTGACAAAATATTACCACAGATTTACGTAGAGATCAATTAAAATGAGATTTCTTGCACAACGAAGGTGCGAGAAAACACTTCTGAAAGCCCATGAGCCCCCTCCCCCTGGTTCGACTTTGTGCCAGCATTTAATAATCAGAATTATGCTGCACAAAGAAGGATTTGGGGACACTTAGATCGTCGCTCATGTGGTCAGACTCAAGCTAATAAGACAAAAACTCAGAGGAGAACCAACAGATTCACTATCCGAGCACGATTCCGATCCGATCATTTTAGATTAATGCCGTTAATAATCAGAATTATGCTACACTAAGAAGGATTTGGGGACACTAGATCATCGCTAATGTGGTCAGATTCAAGCTAATAAGACAAAAACTCAGAGGAGAACCAACAGATTCACTTTCCGAGCACGATTCCGATCCGAGCATTTTAGATTAATGCCGCTAATAATCAGAATTATGCTGCACTAAGAGGGATTTGGGGACACTCAGATCATCGCTAATGTGGTCAGACTCAAGCTAATAAGACAAAAACTCAGAGGAGAACCAACAGATTCACTATCCGAGCACGATTCCGATCCCAGCATTTTAGATTAATGCCGTTAATAATCAGAATTATGCTACACTAAGAAGGATTTGGGGACACTAGATCATCGCTAATGTGGTCAGATTCAAGCTAATAAGACAAAAACTTGGAGGAGAACCAACAGATTCACTATCCGAGCACGATTCCGATCCCAGCATTTTACATTAATGCCGTTCTGTGAATATAAAAGTGCATCACAATCACCAAAGCCGAGATCGTCATTTTACGTCTACCTCGTCGGACTGGGTTAGTCTTGAATGTGTGTGCCTATGTTAAACTTTATCTTTAAAATACTATTCCTCCTACAGTTTTGCTCCAACCGTTTTGATATTACGCAGGAATGTTCCCTGGGTGGTCCCCCACCTGGCTATTATCTTTCTTTTGACGAAAAGCTGACAAAATGGCGGCACTTTTTATGCCCGTTTTGACTCATTTGCTACTCCTACAGTTTTACTCCAATCGTTCAGATGTTACGCAGGGATGTTCCCCAAGTGTTCGGCTACCAAGCTATAATTTTTTGAAGAGGGATCATGTTTAAAATGTAATTATTCATAGGCAGAACCTTAATTGCGTGTCATTTTTGAAAAACAAAGTCAGTTGTGTCTTAAAAGGGGATGCAAAACATCACATATCTTAACAGGATAATGTTTGCTTATCTTGGGTTATTTTTTACAAAAAATAATCATATTAAAAAGGGCGGCACTTGTCCCAGACTTATCCCAACGATAGGCATTTGTCTTGTACCCGACTTTTAGTGCCGCCGCTTAAAACTGCACTTTGTTTGGGAGGGGAACTATACAAGGATGAACGTCCGCTCCTCTTCCTGTCAGGCACATCTGTCTGCCAGCGTCAGTTCACGCTTACGTGAAAAAAAGCTGTTACGTATTGTGAACTTGATTTCATAACTGGAACGGAATCAATGGAACGTAACATCTAGAGGATTACTTGTGGAAGCTTTGTTAGGCCAAAATATACACTAAGACACCACTAACAAGAAATCAATCAAATCCGTGTTTTTATACGTCAAAAGCCCATTATAAATGTAATGAAAGGTATGGCACAGATTCCCTACAATACATTACAAAGATTTTTAAGGGAATAGTTAATTGCACAGTATATTACTGTACTAGCAGCCGAGGGAATGAGCAAGTATAGCACTCTCTTGGTTATACCTGTTAAAGACTGGCAAAGGGTGAATTGGTCAAGGCCAGCGAAGACGCACTGCGTCAAAGTTAATTTAGAAAAAAACTCAAATTTAATTTGTAAAGTAATTAGGAATAATTGACTACGTTGATTTAAACCATGTCTGCTGGAGTATCTAGACGAACAGAGAAAGTGAATAAACTGCAGAGTATGCTGGAGTGTCCGGAATGTAACCAGATGTACACGGATCCTCAGCAACTGTCTTGCCAACACACTGTGTGCAAGGGTTGCCTTAGTAACATCAAGGTCAAACTCAAGCAAATGGTCAAGTGCACGATATGTGAAGAAACCTGCGCGTTGGGCGACATCAAGAAGGATAAGAATATGGATGAGTTGGTCTCGGTGTGTAGACTGAGAGCGGAAGATGAAGAGTTTGATTCCGGAAGTGAATATAACTATAGGGCCGACACAAAAACTGTGGGACCTGTTCCAAAGTTGAACCTTGCAACTGATCAGGTATATAAAACGAAGTCGTTTTTCCGTGTGACCAGCTATTCGGCTAAGGAATCTCCCCTTCATGGCTTAGCGAAAACGCGGTAATTTGTCGACGCCATATCGCTATCAGGCGGACTGATTTGATATTTCACAGAGAGAATATATGTATCATGTAGATGTGCAACGGCGTATTAATTTGAAATCAACGAAAAATTGACGAAATGGGAAATTGTCAAAAATGCGACATTTCTGGATGGAACTTTGCGAAAATTTTGCTGTTGAAATTTTGATGTAACTGTTTTTAGAGCCAGCAGTCATCGTGTGATATTTGCCAGCAGGAAATCGCATGGTTCTGCAATCAGTGTAAACAATGGTTATGCGATGAGTGTCAAGTACGACATTCTAAGGTGAACTCAACGAAACATCACCAGTGTGACACGGCAGAAGAACTGGCCAAACAGCAGCAGACGGTAGTATTGTTTTTGCTGGCTGGTTATGTTGCATAGGAATCCCTGCCGCTCGTCTGTTTGTGTGTTTGTGTTTAATCACGTTATAAGAAAGCTGCGACTGAGAAAAAATGTCGTACGTCTTTGTATTCGATATCCTGGTGTGGATGTTCTACTGTATACGTCAAACAACCTCGGCGGCAACTATCCACTGGTGGCAACGGTCCTATATCCCCCCCGGAAACCAGCACTTTTTCTGGTCACTAATTAACTTTTAAATCAAGATTCTTTAAATATTGTATTGGTGAAGAATATAGTGAAATTGTGCAAAGTCGCATAATTTTTGAGATCCACCAAATATTTCCTGAAATTTACTAGTATGTTATTGAATTTGGGTCAGAATGGGAAGTGTATATATATAATGCTTCCTGGACTTGTCAGGCTTTATGAACGGGATTTCTCCGAACTGAACTACAGTTTCGATTTCTTGCGTAGTGAAAACCCATAAATATCGCAGATGCACAACGTTGTATTTTTGTAATCGACCAAAAAGAGCGGCAAATTCCATCTTTCAATTTTGTTGAAATCTGAAATAAGATTCAATTTTTCATCCACGGAACTTCTCGGAAACTACCGAACTGTGATCTTCGATTTCTTGTGCATTCGAAAATGAGGCGGGTGGGGGAGGGTCTTTTTACCAGAACTAATTCATATTTGTAACACATATGTGTAGCGTAAGTTTTCCCGATCGAAGAACATCGGGCGTAAATGACTGGAATTGGGATGCTTTTTGGCGATATTATTTTTCTCTAGCTAGTTGGCATGTCCCAAGACAAGCTTGTTGTTTTTTTAGATTTTACAGAAGCATTTAGATACAATACAGCAAGCGGTTCACAGACTTGAAAGCGTTTTCAAACAGATAGAAAACGAAATTGACAACACTAAATCACTTGGTAAAGCCGCCCTCAAAGAATCATCCAACATACGCGAAGATTGGCTGGAAAAAGTCAACCAGCATTTTGACACTTTAGATGTAAGAATAGCGGAGTTTATTGCCGAAAGAACTGAAACATTACATCGGATAAAACAACGTATTGAATTAAGGTAGAGTTACTTATACGAAATATCCACCACCAATAAAATTGGGTAAATGTGGCGCATTTAAAAAAAAAAATTGGTAGGAAATTTTCTTCTCCCACAATTTTGATAGCGTTTCTTTCCCATTTTGAACGGTTGCTGTCTGGATGGATCTCTCTTGAAAATCTTCTTTTTGCCTCTCCGCCAAAGATTGGCTAAATTGTAAGTTTTAATGTCTAAATGGAGGGCATTTTTGGTAAACAATTTTCAAAATGCTTCTACTCCCAGTTTAGATCAGATTAGCTTTTGTACGAACGTTTACTGGGTAGACCTTTCTTGAAATTTTTTGGGGACCCACCAAATATTGGCCAAATAGGAGTCCTTGTTTAATTTTTTAGACCACAAACGGACGAACCCGGGGGATCTATAGGATTGCCCTCTGTCCGTCTGGCCGTCCGTGTGTCACACTTTTGATGCTGTTTTGTTTCTCCGAAACTATTTACCCTGGGCATATGCAGCCTTGCACAATGAAAATATATATATTGAGATTGTGAAATGTGTTATTTTTTCAAATTGGCCAAAAATTGCCCAAATGTTGACTTGCCAAAAATCACTGCAATATAAGACTTGGGTGCTTTCCATGCGAGATCTCCGAAACTATTAATCCTAGGCATATGCTTCCCTGCACAGTGAAAAAATATATATATTGAAGTTGTGTTATTTTTCAAATCGACCAAAAATTGCCAAAATGGCGACTTGTGTCCGGGTGGGGTCTGCGCCTTCGACGATGGCTTGTTAGTTGCAGTTTTTCCAAAGGTTTGTTTCTTTCACAATTAGAATATCACAACCACTTTTGGGCGACCCATTGATACGCGATTCACTAAATCTCAGCTGGTCACAATGTCCTTGGACATTCTTATTTACTTAACCTGAAGCTTCGCGGAATTGAACGAGAAGATCAAGAGTCTGCATGAATTCATGTCACAGCCGGCGTCAGCAGTCGTGAGTCGCGCCAGGGACGTGGTCAAGGACTGCGTGACGTACATTAACGAGACACAGGTGCCCAGGGTTGAGTTTAAGGTAGTGTGATCGATTCTGACTGTAAATGTACAGATTTGTTTATTTTATAAAATGATAACAATGACTTGATGGTCCAAAAGAGACATTGAATCCATGGCCGATGTTTACGGAAGCCAAACCGCCTGATTGCATTGAAAAACTGTCCTGTTTTGCTTGATATCCTAAATAGGTTGAAATAATAATAGATGCTAAATGCTTTTATTAGTCCCCCGCCCCCGCGAAGCGGGGGACTAGAGGATTCGGGCCCGTCCGTCGACATTCCCCCCACTGAACCGATTCAATTATTCGCTTGCACATGCAAAGACTATATAGTAGAGCTGTGCAACGAAGGGTTATTTTGAGATTTTCGCAAAAATTGGGAAAATGGGAAAACTTTGAAATGTCCACACAATTGACCTATTCAATGCGTGTTTGTCGGCGCCATATCCCCGTAACCATTGAAGCGATTCAATTGATCTCTTGCACCTGCAAAGACTATACAGTGGGCCTGTGCAACGAGGGGTATTTTGAGATTTTCGCAAAATTGAGAAAATGGGAAAACTGAAAATACGGCACAGTTGACCTATTGAGTGGGTGTTTAACGTTTTGAAATCCTGTGATTGCACGCCTGCGGGGGACTTAGTCAATTTTACTGACATACTTGTTAAATATTACATTTAAGTATATTTTAGTGAAATTGAACAATCTGAAGGGTGGCGGTTGTTTACACGGAACCTTGGTTGTATAATATGTTGCGACGTTGCCAGCACACGGTGATCAGCGTGACCCGCGGCACACGGTGGGACCATGAGAACGCGGCCAGTCTAGAAATGCATGGTGGTCATAATGTCTACAGCCTGCCGGTGCATCAGAAGTGGCCTAGGAGTCAGGTCAGGAGCGTGCCAGTTCACTGCTTTCATTATGTCTCCCCCTAAGGGAGACATGTATAGCATTTGGTGTGTCCGTCCGTCTGTCCGTCCTTCCGTCTGTCTGCAGTGAGTTCTTACGAAATTAACAGTCGATTTTTCTCAAAACATACATATATATTGGGGTACATATCTAGGTGCTGCCCGTGTTATTGTTTTTGTCGTTCTTTCAAAAATTCTACTTTTGGCATATTGGGGGAGGGGGAGTTTCCTGCATTTTTTTTCACTTTGGTAGGCTAAATCTCAAAAACATTCTTTGGATAAGGGTCAGACGTCGCAGGAACACACCTACAGCTCAACTGTTTACTGCAAAGTTTTTCTTCATTTTTGAAAATGTATTTTTTGGCGATTTTTTAAATTTCTGATTTTTAAGTTTTTTGCCATATTTATGCGATATGTTCGAAACAGTTTGTTGGATTAGACTGAAATGTGGCAAGAAGAACCCACAAATGTTTACTGCGAAGTTTTTCTTCATTTTCTGTAAAAATGTATTTTTGGCGATTTTAAAAAATGTTTTGACTCGCCAATTTTGTTCTTTTAAGCAAGGAATTTTTTCCATGTGACTAATGGGGGGGCGGGGGAGTCGTATCCGTTTTTGTTTTAACAAACAAACTGTGAGGCACTCCACATGTAAGGGTTAGAAGGAGGGCTGGAATGCCCCATTTCAGTATCATGTGGCAGGGGGATCCCGATATGAACATAGCAGTTGAACGGGATCTAAAGAACAATACAATACAATGCCGTCATCACCGTCACACGGGGGATCGTGTCTCTGCCTTAGCACCGATTTCATGGGTGCTTCGCATTACATGGGGGATCGTGTCTCTCTTAGTCTCTAGCTTTTCGGGGTTTTTTCTTAAAAATCGAAAACTGTTAGATTTAACAAAAAAATAGTTAGGTATGTGGTATTGTGCATATTTCAGCAGATATTCAACGGATTCCGTTTCTTTCTACCACAAAGACCATATATTAGAGTTATGTGACGTGCAGTTATTTTTCGTTTTTTTTTTTTTGTTTTTTTTTTTTTTTTGTAGAAATTGAAAAATTGGTAAATTTTTGGCCAAATGCTGTTACAACTGTGGTCTTGAGTATTTTGTACGCACCATATCTCAGCAAGTATTCAACGGATTCCGTTTCGTTCTTCCAAAAAGAAATAACAGTATATTGGAGCTGTGCGACATGTGGTTATTTTCCGTTTTTCTTTAAAATTGAAAAAAAAATTGAGAACCTGCAAGGCGAAAAGTTTACTTTCCAGCTCGGGGTCCCGCGGGACCCCGACTTCTGACACCGGGAGTCCCCCGAGGTAAAGTGATAGGGTCCCGACATTTTCGGGCAATAAAAAAAGTTAAATTGTATAAAATCAATTTTATTGCAACAAAAAAAATAAACGCGATTAGTGATATCATGCAAATCACAAAACTGCTACGTCTAACAACAAAAAAGAAACACTGAATGGTGCTACATTAAACAATGAAAAAAATCAGTCATTTTCGATCTTAGCGGTGATACAGTTGCAAGAGAACACCGTCTTTTTTCTGGGGTCCCGCGGCACCCCAGGGTCAAATTCCAGGGGTGCTGAACCCATTATCAGGGGTCCCCGGGACTCAGTGAAGTTCAGTGCCCTGACCTGCCATTATAGCTATGAGCTTAGATATTCTGTACGCGCCATATCGCCAGAACTGCCCCTTCAAATGAAATCACAGTTAGTCAGTGGCAAAACTTGGGGTGGGCTCTAACCAGCTTCACTGGTTTCCTTGTTGTTATTATTTTATTTATTTATTTGTTTGTTATTTTTTTATTTATTTATTTGTTTATTATTATTTTTAATTATTGTTTTTTTCTATTAGTTATTATTGTTTATTTTTATTTAGGAAGCAGTTCTTGTCGTGAAAAATGCGAACATTTAAACTTAAATGGCAGTTAAGTTTTTATTATTGAAAGTAAATACAGATGTTGATAATACTCCAGAAGATGACAGATATGAGATAACCATGGTGTTAGTAATTGCTTTTAGAGTAAGTCTAAAGCGTGGAAAAGCGCGCCATCTTTGCCCGGATCAACAGGAGCGACCCCGAGAAAGGTATACTGACTCTTCCAATTCAAAACCCTGTACCACCACCAACAAACAATCTGCGCTTTAATGGATTGTTAAAAGATACATTTTCAAATATCTATTACGGAATGTTTAAAACAAAAACAAACTGAAAAAAAATGCTTGAAATGACGAAAAGCTTCGAAGTTTGGAATTAAGTATCTTGCGACATTCTGCAAAAAAAAGCTTGAATATTATACTACGAGTGAATGTTATGTTTCAGAGCGTCAATCATAAAGGGGCTGGAGGCAGATCCAGCAAGGCCACACCATGCCCCAGACCGACCCCCGTAGGTGATAGGACATGACAAATACACTGTCTTAGCGCTGAATAATAATAATAATAATAATAATAATAATAATAATAATACATCGATAGACTAATTCACGAACATTGAAAAGCGTTATATTCTCACATTGTCGCTCTAAGCAGTTGCAGTAAACACTCATTATATATTAAAACACAGTAGAAACTGGTTGACTGCCTGGTCCACTTTTCAGAGAAAGTTAAGAGTTTCATTGGGTTGTAGGGATTATAGGGATAAATCATAGGAGTGGGTGCTTTGTATTGGATTTGAACACGCGTGGAAGGCTTGTGAGGGATAGCTCGTGGAGCTGGGTGCTTTGTATTGGATTCGGACACGGGTGGAAGATCTGGGAACGAACCGCGCGGGGATGAGTTCATTGGCCTTTCACAAATGTCCCAATCGAATACAAAGCACGCCAGCTGCGTGGTCTATCGCTATTATAATACAAGCACACGTAATCATGCCTTTGGTGGCAAAGCAGAGCAGATATAAACTTCTTTTACCTATCTGTTGCTTCCCTGTTTATGTGACGCTGCATATGTGTTACATAGCAACATCCGTCACGGAAATAAAAAACGGTTTCGTCACAAAACCTTTGTCAGCGTCACGTTGGCTTATACCTGTGACGTTCGGGTGAATGTGACTGTGACTTCCGCAACTTTGTACGCCGTTAGAGAACGAAAAAAAAACTTTACTATCATGTCTTTATACAATGTATAGTCACTGGGGTGCGCGTTATAATATACGGTATACTATATGGAGGAATTTTCCTACACCATACAATTACGCTGTGCAATTTGACGATTTTAGTATGCCCCCACGATCAGGAGGCGGCATTATCACTGGTCCGTCCGTCCGTTCGTCATTCTGTGTGTCATACTGTGATTGTTAACACCATATCCCAAATTCTACCAAATGGATTTCGATAAAATCTCATATGTGGCCTCTGTATTTAATGTTCTAAAACTCATTAGGTTTTAGTGACCTTGCGTCGTTGTTCAAGGTCAATGCGGGACTTAAAAATTTTACATCAAACTCATCAAAATCAAACTTGGTAGTAACTTTTATATATAATATTTTGTAGTTGAAAAATATATCTAAACAATTGCTCTTCTAGGAATCCTTATTCCTAAACTATATGGCAGTTCGGTCGGTCGGTATAAAACTGTTGTTTTTTTAGATGGCAGGTAAAGCGTCACAGAGTAGACTTTCCGCAGCCACGCCGACACCGAGACACGTATGCGCAATACATTTATTCTCAACTCAAATAATAACTGTTACATGACACTGTGTGTGTATAAAAAACTTAGCACTATTGTCTAATTTGCCATTTGTTCCCAAAACCGGAGAGCGGATTGAAGATTTTCATGTGACCATTATCCCGTCTCTGCACAGATTGCCCATGCGGAATGCTTCAAAATGCTGACCAAGGGCAAGTTTCGGGTACACGCTAAGGCGCAGCTAAAAGTGAAGCCGGTTAGCATCCACTACATCCGAGACAAGATCTGGTGTGCGCTGGGCAATGAGATCAGGGCGTGGTCAACGGGTAGGTCCTCCATAAAACACGTACCCTGATGGGGGGGGGGGAGGGGAGATCGTCCACTACATCCGAGACAAGATCTGGTGCGCGCTGGGCAATGAAATCAGGGCCTGGACAACGGGTAGGTGGTCCACAAAACACGTGCCCTGATGGGGGGGGGGATCGTCCACTACATCCGCGACAAGATCTGGTGCGCGCTGGGCAATGAGATCAGGGCCTGGACAACGGGTAGGTGGTCCATAAATCACGTGCCCTGATGGGGTGGGGGGAAGGTCGTCCCCTACATCCGAGAGAAGATCTGGTGCGCGCTGGGCAATGAGATCAGGGCCTGGACAACGCGTAGGTCCGCCATAAACGCGTACGCTGATGGGAGGACATCCATAAAACATGTGCGCTGTTAGGGATCATTCGTAAATCACGTTCGCTGGCAGGTGGTCACCCATTAAACAAGGCTCGTTGGTAGGGGGTCATCCATAAAACGCGTACGCAAATGAGGGGTCATTCGTAAAACACGTGCGCTGTGTGGGAGGTCATTCGTAAAGCAGAGTGCTTGTAGGGGTCATTTATAAAACATGAACCCTGATAATGAGTCAATCGTAAGGGGTGAATGTTAACCCTAGCCTTGTGCACTGTTCGCACTCGCCTTCCAGACTCGTGCCTGATCAGTCCTCCCGTTCTTGTGGTTCTGTCATTAAACTGTAGGTTTGGATAAATACAGAAATAGGAGCGCAATGTATTTAAGTCGCGGATCATTTTTTTTGTTCAGATTTGACTCCGGTGCATTTTGATGAGCTGGACGCACCGAGGATAAAACACGACCTGCTGAGGGAAGTACAAGCCCTGGCAGAGCTTAAGAGCGGCCAGATAGCTGTGGCTAGCGGTAGCGGTTTGCACCTGCTCACAAAAACAGGTCAGAGCATGGCTGCTACACGTGACAGGAAAAAAAAACACGTTTGTTTTATGCATGTGACGTGAACAATGCCCCCAGGAAACATTTCACTGAACGGGATGTTAAACACCAATCAAACAAACTATATTTATGCCTTTCGATTTTCGATTGACGTCGCTTCTAGGTGATGACGTCAAATCATTCATCATTTCGATTTTCGATTAACGTCGCTTCTAGCTGATGACGTCATATCATTCATCATTTCAGAAATGGAGTAATGGCCTGCTAGGAAACTGAAACCTTTGTAAAACGAAATTACCTTGAAATTATTTGATATATTCAATATAAGCTCGATTAGTAGAACGCTTGGTGGATGCATGATGGGCAGAACGTCGGCGAATGGAACAGTGATCTATGCAGTTGACACGAGAGGCAAAAGTTTAAAATCAATTAAAATCGGATTGACAGGTCGTTACGACGGGCGAATCGTTGACGAGGTGTACACGGATGTCTGCTTCGCCAACGAGCGACTTTATGCGGCCTTGTTTGGGCTACACTCGAGGGCGAAGCTACAGGTGTTTGACGAGGAGCAACCGTGGCAAGTCCAGGGAGTTATCACCCTGCCATGTGACGGCTACGTCACTGTTAATGTAATTTGTTTTGTTCTAAAAATGAAATCACGCCTTTATTTGTCTTCCATTTTTTAAAATATTTTTTATGTTTATATAATGTATTCATTGCTAATTACCAGAAGTTGAACTGATACATCCGTAGCCGCATTCCGACAACGGACGAATTTCAGTTTCAGGTTGTTTGACCAATTTCTGTCCAATTGCAATAAGTTATATTTGAGTGACTATCAAATTGCAGCTTCTATGGAAAGTTTAATTGATAAGTGTAAACAATCTTTTATCGGGAAGTTATCGTTTTAGAGACGCTACTTTAGTTACAAAATAGAAACTGCCATTTGAGTGTTGTTGTTTCACGCCCACGCTTCTATATCCTGAATTTGATCCGATTGAGATGTGGAAAAGGAGTCTCCTGCTTCGAAAACAACGGATATCGCACATTTCAACCCATTGGCCTGAGAGGCAGATTAATCACACCTCTTGAGAAAAATTAGCAGTTTGTTTTATTATCCCCCGTGGAACGGAGGGATATAGTTTTGAACTTTTCGGTCTGTCCTTCTGTCCGTCTGTCACGCTTCAGTCTCACGCGCCTACGGGTCACATTAATATATAGATTCGTTTCAAATTTTGTACACGGCTTTTCTGGACCCTTCCGCAGTGCAGTGACCAAGAATTTTCCGAATCGGGCAAAAATTGACAAAATGGCGGACTTTTGAGAATCGGCACTAGGCTTAGCGTATATACGGCAGTCTCACGCGACTACAGGCCACATTAGCACATGGATTCGTTTCAAATTTTGTACACGGCTTCTCTTGACCCTTTTGCAGTGCAGTGACGAAGAATTTTTAGGATCGGAAAAAAATTAACAAAATGGCGGACTTTTGAATTCAAAATTGGCACTGGGCTTAGCGTATATACGGCAGTCTCACGCGTCTACAGGCCATATTAATAGATAGATTCGTTTCAAATTTTGTACACGGCTTCTATGGAACCTTTCGCAGTGCAGTGATCAAGAATTTTCCGGATTGAGCAGAAATTGACAAAATGGCGGACTTTTGAGAATCGGCACTGGACTTGGCGTATATACGACAGTCTCACCCGCCTACAGGCCACATCAATAGATGAATTCGTTTCATATTTTGGACACGACTTCTCTGGACCCTTCCGCAGTGCAGTGATTAAGAATTTTTCGGATTGAGCAAAAATTGACAAAATGGCGGACTTTGGAAAATTGGCACTGGACTTGGCGTATATACGGCAGTCTCACGCGCCTACAGGCCACAAAGATGGATGGATTTGTTTCAAATTCTGCACACGGATTCCCTGGGACCTTCCGCAGTGTAGTGATCAAGAATTTTTCGGATGGGGCTTGACAAAATGGCGGAATTTTCAAAATCGGCGCTGTACTTAGCGTACCTACGACAGTTTCACGCGTCTACTGCTTAATGGATTGATTCGTTTAAATATTAGACACTACGTCTACCTATCCTTCCACTTTTAAATTTTGCGTAGTCAACACGCAACGGCCTTACACACACTATATCCCCCACGGGGGATAGACGTACTCCTCGAGACGTAGTCAAGTTCGCTTTGCATTACCTGCTGAAAGCATTGACGGCACTTTTAAGCGAAGCTTATGAGAATTGCCATTAACTAATGTAAACGGAAGTGCCATTATGCGAAATGTAAACGTCATATTCACTGACGATATGTACTTTATGTTCTGGTAAATTACAGTACATTATTGTACATGAATAAATGAATTAAACGGAATATCCAAGGATAACAAAAGCATCAAATTTTCCTAATTATATTTGATCAATTACGCATTAACGCAGTAAACGTATAACAGACCTATATGTTTGTAAAATCAGCCCATCAATCTCAGGAAATGGTCCGAAATGTGGCCCCTGGCCCTCCTTACCCAATATAGAAATGGATCCACCGTATCTCACCTTCACACAAAGTCGTTCCTACAACGCTGCAAGAAAGACGTCACAAAAGCAAAGATTTAACGGCGTATTAAATCCCTCGACCCTTTAATATTATTACAACCTAAATCGGACCTCACGACTATCAAATTGTAGAGCTTCAATTGAGTTTCCGATGCTCTGATTGTTTTGGTATTGAACATACAAGTAGACCTTAGAGCTCATAGCTGTATGTTTCCTTTTTCAGGTGCAGGAGTCCGTTATTTACGTCTGTAGTGCGACACACGGCGTCATATACGTCACCAAACACGACGGTGAGGCCATCAAGAAGATCGGCCTTAAGCGAGTGCGTGGTGACTTGGGACAATTCAATGAGCCTCGTATATGCCACGGTGATCTGTTTGGGGCCATTTTGATATCAGACAGGGAAAATGAATGCCTTCAAATCTGGGGAATGAGTGAAGAATGGGAGTTTGTGAATCTTGAGAAGAAAGTACAAAAGCCTGGCTGTGCCGTGTTTGTCAAGAAACAATTGTTTATTTTGCAGACTGAAGCACCGTTTCGCTTGCTTAAATATATTTGATTTTTTAAAGTTTGAATGACGTTATTTCCTGCTCGGGAAGGTTCAATTGCACCTTAATCTGACGGTGGGTACAATGCAAGAAAAAAAGGCGTTTCCCCCGACGTAACTAGATCTCGCATTCTTTATATTTTTTGCCTGTGCATCACGCTTTCCGTGTGACACCATTCGGCTGAAACCTGTGGCCGGATTGCGATGAAACTCAGATTAGATATGGGTGGCCTTGAAACTCACTCAAGGTCACAACTTAACATTGAATTTTTACCTTTGATACTTTTCGGCCAAAGCTTTTGAACGGATTTCGATAAAACTCGGTATCACTCACGCAGAGAACTACTCCGTCCAATTAGATTTTGGTGATCTTGATCCAAGGTCAGGGCTGAATTTTAGCCTTTGACTCTGTCATAAGGGTAGGTCCTGTGCATATTGTGAACACGATTCCACCAAAACCTGTGAACGGATTTTGATGATATTCGGCATCAGTGCTCATACGGATAACTTCTCAGATTGTTAAGACTTTGATGACCTCTGATGACCTCTTAAGGCCAATGATTACCTTTGAAGTTTTACTTTTAACGCTTTCATACGTGTCACTATTGTATGCATCCCTGTTTGATTGCATTTTTATCCCCCGCCGTCCTGTCGGAGGCGGAGAATATAGAAACGTCCGTCCGTCCGTCTGTCAGTCCGTCAGTCGCCAGTTTTGTTTCCAGACGATATCTCCGAAACTAGCGGGCGGATCTAGTTCATATTTGGTATGCCTAACAACCAAGATATCTCGATGTGCCTTTCGGGGGTTTTGATCGGATCGAAGCCCATCTGGATTTGTATTTGGACTTAAATTCCAAAATCCGGATCTCAACGTGTACTTTGGTTTCCAGGCGATATCTCCGAAACTAGTGAGCGGATCCGGTTCATATTTGACATGCGTAATAACCAAGACATCTAGATGTGCCTTTTGGGGGTTTTGGTCGGATCGAAGCCCATCTGGATCTGTATTTGGACTTAGAATCCCAAAATCCGGATGTCAACGTGTACTTTGGTTTCCAGACAATATCTCCGAAAATAGTGAGTGGATCCGGTTCATATTTGATATGCGCAACAACCAAGACATTTAGATATGACTTTTGGGGGGTTTTGGTCGGATCGAAGCCCATCTGGATTTGTATTTGCACTTAGAATGCCAAAATCCGGATGTCAACGTGTACTTTGGTTTCAAGACCATATCTCCGAAAGTAGTGAGCGGATCCGGTTCATACTTGACATGCGTAACAACCAAGATATCTAGATGTGACTTTTGGGGGGTTTTGGTCGGATCGAAGCCCATCTGGATTTGTATTTGGACTTAGAATCCCAAAATCCGGATGTCAACGTGTACTTTGGTTTCCAGACGATATCTCCGAAAGTAGTGAGCGGATCCGGTTCATACAAAATCCGGATGTCAACGTGTACTTGGATTTCCAGACGATATCTCCGAAAGTTGTGAGCGGATCCGGTTCATACTTGATATGCGTAACTATCACGACTTCTAGATGTGTCTTTTGGGGGTTTCGATCGGATCGAAGCCTATCTGGATCTGTAATTGAACTTAGAATCCCAAAATCCGGATCTCAATGTGTGCTTTGTTTTCTAGACGATAACTCTAAAATATTTGCCGGAATCGGTTCTCATTTCGTATGCATAACAAAAATATGGTGTAAGCACACCATACATCGGGGAATGAAAGAATATATAATGTGGTTTTGCAACGTCAGGTTAATTTATTCCCCACAGGTAGAACCTGTGGGGAATATGTGGGATCGGCCGCGTGTCGGTCGATCGGTCTGTCGGTCTGTCATCAATGGCTTGTTGACACGATAACTTAAAAACTCGTGCAAGGATTTTAATGAAACTTGGTATGTAGCTTTTTGAGAATAAAAACAGATCGGTACTGTAAATGGGCCAGGTTTGTCCACGGAAAATGGACGAGATGGACTTAGAAAATTTCAGCTCTTGATTGACTATTGTGTGAGCTTTTTAACACGATAACTTAAAAAAGGATTTTCATGAAACTTGGTATGTAGCTTCTGTGGAAACAAACACAGATCGGTATTGTAAATGAGCCAGATTCGTTAAATTCAAATGGACCAGCTGGACTTAGATAATTTCAGCCCTTGATTGACTATTGTGTGAGCTTGTTAACATAATAACTTAAAAACTGCTGCAAAGATTTTAATGAAACTTGGTATGTAGCTTTTATGGGAACACACAGATCGGGCATTTTAAATGGGCAAGGTTCGTCCAAGGAAAATGGACCAGCTGGACTTTGAAATTTACCAAATCCTGGAAATTATTCAGCATCGGAGTGAGTTTGTTAACAGGATGTCTCAAGAATAACTGCAGGGATTTTAATGAAACTTGGTGTGTAGCTTCTATGGGAACAAACACAGATCGGTATTGTAAATGGGCCAGGTTCGTAAAAGGAAAATGCACCAACTGGACTTGGAAAATTTCAGCTCTTGATTGACTATTGATGGCCGTGTTTAACTGATGGGGGGCCTGTGGGGAATATGTGGGCTATGCACATTGCTCTAATTTTTTATTTAATCGACAAATGTCGAAGATATGGACTTCTGAAATGTTTGGACTTAGTCGTTTACCTAGGATACCTTGTTCTTCTCTGTGACCATACGGCGCGGCGGGGGATGTGCAATCTACGATTGTCGCGTTTACTTTAAACACTGTCGTGTTTGTGAACGGCTTGTGTATCATGTGAACAGGATTCAAGAAAACGTATGAGGACACTTTAATTAAACTAGACATGAATGCTCATATGGGTGACTTCATTGGTTGGTTACATTTTCACCACTAAAATGTGAATTTCCAGGGTTAATTGAGTGTCCTATTTGTCTTGTGAACACGATTGTGAAAATGCCTGTTACCCACTTTTATTAAACTGAGTTATGCGTGGGTGGATAACCTGTCAGGCAGACTAAATTTTGACTTTGAGAGGTCATTCAAGGTCATCAGCGGACTTTTGAATTTTCGCCTCCATTAGTGGCGTACATTTGTGAATGACTATTTATGTTACTGTTCTATCGTGGTGATCTGGCGGTCCCCTCTGGACTTCGAACTTCAAGGTGTTGTTGAATGCTGTTAAAATCTCCCACTATTGATTTGACGCTCCACTAGTTTGTCTGGTTGTTGGGAACATCCGTGGTATGACGGACATATTTCTAGTTTCTGTAATTTTAAAAGTTGTGGTATTGTTGCTTGCCAACCAGTGTGTGTGTGTATGTTATTATTTTAAAATTTAATATTCAATTGTTCTTTTGCACAATAAAAACAATCAAATGGAAAGTTCTGAGGTTGCTTACCATCAGTACATTAGTGATTCAGAAAGAAATTCGGGGCATTACATTAACGGTTGCCAGACCCGGTCGGACAGGAAAAATCTCGGGGTTTTGCCAAGGTTGAAGAGTTGGGGGATTGGGCGTACTGGCATGCAATGTCTGTGCGGTACAGTCTTGGTGATTATGTTTTGGAAAGAATAAAAGCTATTATTTAAGCATATTCTTGTTAGTCCCATCAACGCCGTGGAGCGGAAGACTATATCTTTCGGGTCTGTCTGTCCGTCTGTCTATCAACTTTTTTCAGCACTCTCAAGCCTACATTTATAGATGGATTGTTCAAAAAATAGATTAAATTTGTGAACTAACAGTCTGATGTTTGGCGGGGTACTTAACCAGTTTCGCTGCTAGCTTGTTTTAAATAATTTAAATTTCAGGTTTGTTTTCAGGTGATTAGAGAGGGGAGTCTTGAAATAAGTGCAGGGGTTTGGTCATCGGGCAGGTAAAAAGTGTGGTCGTGTAGGCAAATGTCTTAACCTTCCTGTCCGACAGGTGTTAAAAAGTTAACTTAAAGCCCTGGGAATCGTTGTGCCCTGTGATACGAGTGCGCATGCGAGATAATTGCTTCGCAAACATAGACAAATAGTTACATTCAAACCAATATAACCATGTATGATTAGAAAGAATTTGCTTAGAGCATGACAAAGTCACATTCCGTAATTGCCACCTGCCTCCAATTATATTCCAAGCACAGAGAAAGAGTTGCTGAATTGCACCAATAACTCATACAGCTCTTGCTGTTATGTTACTTCAAGAAACAGAGGGCGGACTTGTGTTCAAAGCAGTTGTCACCCCTGGAAGACCCCCCCCCCCCCCCCCGACCGCCATCCCCGCTCGTGAAGAGGGCGGATACTTAGTAGCATATATTTAAACCGAAGGGGAAGGAGGGAGTTACTTTTGAGTCATGATGGTTATGCGAAGTGTTACTTTCGTAAAATCTGAGGGAGGGGGTTTAATCGATCATTCAGTACCCAAAAAGGGGGCGGATTCGGAATCGCATTCCCCGTGCAACAAAAAGAGGAAGCCCACAATGGCGCCCACACTTCCTAAATTTAACTTTCTGTTCAATTTACATTCTACTTTTGCCTTCTTGCTGCACATTTTGTGTGAGTGTTTGATGTGACCTTTTGTTCAGCAGATGAATTTCACTGGGTGTCTTTGGATGGAATGCCCTTTTATCATTTAATGCTTATTATTAATATCAAAACATAATTAAAGATATCAACAAATCAATGTAGATCTCATTTATATTTTGCTATCAATAATAGTATTTTAGTTGGCATAAATTTACTTTTCAGATGAAAAACATCAATTTTACAAATTTAAAAGATCGTAAGGGAGGCCCACATTTATATAAAATTTAGTGAATCGTCAATTAAATTTTGGAGATGAAAAATTGAGTTATTTGGTATCATTAATAAAAAAGCAAGTTTTGAGTTCAAGAACTGCTTCTTTTTGTAAGTAAAAAAAAATATTAAAAGAAAGATTCTGTACGCAGGGGCGAGTCATTGTTTCAGTCACAGATGTTTGCTTCTGAATTAAAGTCTCATTCTGAAACAATGCTAAAAATGAATTCACGATGCCCCCCCCCCCCCCCCCCACAAAAAAAAACGAGTTCAAAATGGAGATTTTTCTTCCGTTCATATAATAAATAGTGATTGTTTGGGAGATGCCGCCCTCCCTTTGGTCTTCCCGACTGGGCGACGGGTGTAGGACATTTGACCAACCGAAATTTGACCAACCGAAATTTGACCAACTGAAATTTGACCAACCGCAATTTGACCAACCTCTTAATGAAAAAAACGGACATTGGACCAACTTCATAATTTATTGTTTTTCGTGCCACTTATCAATAAAACATTGGCAATCACAAATGTTCCGACAAAAGCAACATTTAAACAGTTATAACACTACAAGTAAAAGTACTGTCCAAATGTACCGTAATGGTAGTAATCTCATATCCTCGCAAAACTACACATAAAACACGTACCTGAGATGACACTAAAGCTTCCACCAGGTCTAGGTTTGTTTGTATAACGCCTTGTATAACGCCGGATTACGGAGATTAACGGGGCACGTGGAACTCAGCCTTATGACACTCATTGACAGCGAGAGGATTAGCACAACATCTCTTTGATGCGAATGAGCACTTCTTTGAAATTACTGTTTCTTACGAAACCTCGAACTCCTAAATTTACAAGGTTATGTATATCTAAAACTGAAAGTTGGTTAAATGTCAGTTTTTCCATTAAGCGGTTGGTCAAATTGCAGTTGGTCAAATTTCTGTTGGTCAAACTGTGGTTGGTCAAATTGCGGTTGGTCAAATTGTATGTACCCCTGGGCGACAAAGGACAACATACCTCCCCCCTCCTTGCGCCACAAAAATCGAAACACCCCATCAGATAGATAGCATGGCTGTATCCGTCTGTGTATGAACACAGAGCGCATGGATATTTTAAAAAGCAGTTCCTCTCTATGATAAAAATTTACACACAACAGACCTAACCGCCGAAGAAGATGGACAACAACGGGGGGGGGGGGGGGGGCACAGAATATGAGGACATTCAGCTTCCTGAACAAGCGATAAAGCCAAAGCACTTCACCGTTACAGGCTGTACAATGTCGTGGACACGTTCCCGATAATAGAGAGCCTTCGGGAAATGGCAATGACACTGTTTTTATTCCTCTGACATTATAAGAAATTGCGTCACGTCACGCAGAGGAATGGTGCTGTTAGTAACGTTACGGCCCTGGAGTTGGCATTGATGGGTTGCTCAGGGGTAAATCGCGTGGCCTCGCCGGGTATGATTGCTGGGAAGGGGGCGGGGAGGGGGAGGGTGGGGGTTACTCAGTCTTTGATATTGATGTGAGGTTGAGAAACCGCAAGTAAAATCGAAAACATTTCTTGTAAAATAGTAAATTCTATCCCAAATTATATTCTGTTCTATCTTGCCCTATCTATTTCTTAAAATCTACCCCCAAAAAAGCTGAGTTTGGTCAATTCGAACTGCTTTCCAACGGTTTCTGTTTCAGCCAGAGTTAATGCAATGACATAGAAATTTAAAAAAGCAGCGACTGTTGACTGGCCCTTGAGTTAATAAAACATAAATTGTGTGGACAATTTTAATCGCAGGACGCTCAAAAAAGGGCTTTGTTTTGCCCAAAATCAAAACATTACTTGAATTTACTTCATGTTGCTTAAAAATCTCTATTTTTAAAAGATTCAGCTTGAAATTTAATATGAATTCAGCCTTAATTTGTCATAAAATATAGCTCTTTTTTCGTGAGCCACAAACCCCGCGTTCTGTGGACTTTCGTGATAACCTGATGTTTTCCAAAACGGTTTGTGAGCCTTGGGCCAGACCACTTTCCACTAACGCAGGGGTGGAGGGGGCACGTTTGGCACAGCTCCTTCAGTCCCCAACCCCCACCCCCCAGAGGAGTACATTTTAAATGGGATGTAGCAATGAAAGGGGGAAGGTACATACTCTTTAAAAGGGCAAGGTCATGCCCAATTTATAATAGACGCTATGCAGAAATCGCATGTGAAATGCGTGCCCCTCTGCGACTAACAACGGGTCCTTATTTAGCAAAAACCTTGAAATGTATGCCTTTGAAATCAAATTAAAAACTGAAGTGCTGACATTTTTAATAAATAATGAAGGCTCAACCCCGCCACCATCCCCTACCCCTCCTTCCTCTCACCAAGTGGGATCCAACTTAAAGGGGTTACAATACTAATACCAGCCTGATTGACATTCCTGTGTATATCCCAGAATAACACCCGTGCCTTGCATAATAACCCCCACCCCCACCCACCTTATTCCCGAATTGGCACCTGGGGCACTCATCTTTCTTTTCTTCTCACGAGGTGATGCACAGAATGAAGGTGTAGCTAAAAACAGCGTGTTCAGATTCGTGTTGTGCAATGATCAGTCAATGAGCAAAACACAATGTTTCTAAAAATACAAGAAGCAACACTCTCGTTCTCAGTGAGTACTTCAGTTTCATGGGGACAACATTTTTACCTGTTAAATCATGAAAGGTTAAATAAACGCCGTATTATTTAAAATAAGAATTCTGATATTTTCTGGTGGGCTATTCCGGAATAGACTACCAATAAATCGAATGTCACAAAAATGGAATTTTTTTCATTATTTCATCATTTTATGTAACAGACTATATAAACAACTTATTTTCTTTCCTTATAAATAGAAAAATATGAAAAAGAATAGAGATACAAATACATTTTTAAAACTTTCAATTGGTTTTTCAACACTGAGCTACTAACATTTCAACACACAGCCAATGTAAATTCAAATTTTCAATATTTTTATTTTCCTTACACCAAAAAGATAAGAATTCACATAGTTCAACTTATTTTTCACGCTTTGGTTTAAGACAAGTGAAGCATTATTGATTTCTGTGATATTCGAATTATCGGTAGTCTGTTCCGAAATATCCTACCAAAAAAACATCTGGTTTCTTATTTGCTTCAGAATTCTTATTTTAAATAATAGGGTGTTATTATTATGTTATTATGCGAAAGCCACATTAGCGACATAAATCTGCCTATTCTATCTTGCCCATGTAGTACCCTTATAAACAGGACCGCAAGGACCGGTGTCACAGGATATTTTGCCCCCCCCCCCCCCCGCCTTTCCCCTCCCCCCTCCAGAATATTTTGGCCTCCCTAGTGATCAAGCTATCCTAAGATGTCTGATATAAATTCATGTAGAAACTTGACTTGTGAAAATAGTAAAAATCATCAAACAAATATCAGTTAAGTGTTTCATGGGATGGTTATTCCTATTTTCCAACCAGATTTTGACCGGTTCCAAGAAAAGTCACATAAAGCTTTGCAAGAATCTTAACCAAAAAACGTGTTTTTTAAGTTGGCAAATTGCAATGGCTTGTCTCTGCACGGTCAGAAGCACCAACCTAGAGTTGGTGCGACGGAAAATGAAATCCTTGGTACAGCCTTTCTCTTAACTCCATATGTGTGTGTACTTTTATGCCATGTTCACGCGAATCTGCAGAAGTTAAGTTATAACTGGCTTCCCCTTCAAAGCTCAGTGATCTGCCCCAAAACCATTGACAAAGCTTAGGTAGGTTAATCACAGGATGCGCATTTCATATATGAAAGAACATTATAGGCCGATTTTTGAAATATAGAACTGTGATATATACTCCTGCGGTGCTGGAATTTGTTTCTTTTGAACGATGCTGGTCACATTTACTTTCAAGTTTCAGTGCAGTGAAAAATAAAATATATAAAATAGATTCTTTTTGTCTTTGTATTAATAGGGGAGCAAGATATCCTATGGATGTGGGGGGGGGAGGGTAGTGGGGGTGGAGGGGGTGCGGTTGCTGTTTATTGCATTGCAAGACCCGGAGGAAGACCGATTAAAAAGACGACCACATTTGCAACATTGGTAAATTAATATTACGTTTTGCATCACAGAAGTTTATTGAAATTATTTGAATCTGCCATGTTCTTCGTTTTTTTTTGGGGGGGGGAGGGGGGTGGGAGGCAATGTGAGAATTTTTTCCGAAACTAAGGCGAGAGTTTCGCTTTCTCCAGCCGGGTCACCTAAATTGCAAGTGAAAAAGAAGTGACCCTGCCGGGCCTAAACAAATTTTGAGTTAAAAAAGTTGAAATCGACTAGTCAGCGTGGCGTATAATATTTTCAAGTAAAAATCATTGACCTGTAAGGCGGGAAAAATACTGAAAATAATCTTTGAGACGGGAGATTTTTTGGGCTCGCAACTTTGTCGCATTTTCACACAAGATGGCACTTCAAACGATGCGAAGTAGCAGCTTACAAATTGATAATATAAGTCCTAATATTGACATCTTATAAAACAATTAACTTACATTTGAGAGAGAGAGAGAAAAAAAACGAAACCAGAATTTTGGCTGATGCCGAGTTGCCAAAATTTTCAGCAAAAAAAGAGTTCGGCAGCGTTTAATTTCTTTCTCTTCTTTTTTTTTTGAGAGAAAAACTAAAAATCACCTGGTCAAATTAAGAACAAAATGGATAGGAAACAAGATTGTATTTGTCCCTGGCCTAAGTTTCCACACGTGTTGCAGCGGAGACAGCGGGCACAGCGCAGCCCCTGAAGAAATGCCGGTGGCAGACTTCTCATCAGATAACTATATGAAAGGTGTGCTGAGTAATATGCGCTCATTGGGCCTTTGGAGACACAACTCTATTAACGGGGTTTGTTATGCAGCATTACCATAGAAACAGAGTAACAACTGTGTATAATAAGGAGAAGAGGTGAAAAGGACAAAAGTGTGTGAGGTGCTTGTTGTGCAAGCACAGCCTGATGCTCGCTTGATTAATATACTGTCTCAGTTGGGAAGCACGTGGGGGATTGCACCGCGGTTGCGTGGTTACTAAAGCGTTGCCACGTTATGTATTACATGGGAAGACTCCTAAAAGACGATCTCTTTGTTGTCTCTGCTCTCGAACTGTGCACATGGAGTAAATCTAGAAAGGGGTGTGCTAGCTATTTGAGTGAAAAATAACACTGTTTACGGAATTCGGTGTGTGCTAAAGTTTGGGTGTTTCAGTGAGATGTCGTATGTTCTTGGTGGAGAGCCTTTGACAGTGGCAGGGAATCCCGCTCGGTTGCATGAAAGAGAATATATAGAAATTATCAATGTTGTTTATCGGGATAATAAAGAGCCATGCAAGAAGACACACAAGCACCCTAGCAAGGAGCCAGCCTTGCCGCGACGTCTGCGCACGGTGCACGTGAAGCACTCCTTCCGTCCGCGAGAAAGGAGCAGTTCAAATAACCGCGCTGGTCCCGCAGCGGGTGGAACGGGTTTCCATGCAGATGAAAAGCACGCACACAGATCTACTTCCGAAGCAGCGTCACCAGCGCGCCTGCCCCCTCTGGCGGTTAAAAATGCATCAACCGTGCGGAGACGGGTCAGAACTGCCCCGTTTCACGCGAAAACTATCCCAGGGCAGCGGGAAATAAACAGCCCATCACTAAATGTTGGCAGCGTTCGCATCGCAAGGCATGGCGACGATAACAGTTACGGCAGAGAACATTGCGGTGACCAACGTATGCCGTATAAAAAGTCATGTGACTGCAACGTCATGTATGGCAAAAAGGCAGTCGAGTGGCAAAGTTTGCTCAGTCAATACAGAGAGGAAATACTGTCGCTGAGAAACGCCCTGAAAGACAGAGAACAACAGAATTATGATAGACACAGAACGGTAAGAGGAATGGTGTCGTGAGGGTTTCTTCCCCAGTACGTTTGCTAGGTATTTTCCGTCTTTCTTGAAGATATGAGGCAGCGACCGTCATACTTTATTTGATGATATTAGAGACTTTTTACAAGAAGTTGACTTTTCAAATTTTACGTCTGAGAAGACTTCTGAAATGATAAGTAAAAACTTTTGGGTGTTTCAGTGTTTTGCAAGAGGCAAAGGTTATTTTAAATAAAAACGAATAAATGTTCACCATGTTTTTAAAAACTTGTGTTTTCGAAAATAGAAAGGTCGAAGCATTGTATACAAATTCACGAATGATTTTATATCGTAATTTACAGCTGAATTTTTTTAATTCAAATGCGATTAAAACAGTTAATATGGATACAAAGGATTCAGAAACATGCTTAATAAAACAAATGTTCTAACAATCAATAATTATTGTAAAAACATGCTATTCGAGAATTAATGTTTACTTTTTTATAGTGTTTGCCAAGTTAAAACTTTTCAAGAAACGTTTTATTTTGCGCACGACACGCCCAAGAAGTAAAAAGGGACGTAAAATGAGAAGTTGTTACTTCTTGCAAAAGGTCTCTACTATTTTTTTTTTATCAGGACCTCTTGACAACCCCTCCCCCCCCCCCCCCCCCCCCACCCACAGGGATGTTATGGAACGGTCCACGCCACCTGGTGGATCATTTACTTCGCAAATAAATTGATACAAAAAAAATTGCAAGCCGTGCGTTTAGAAATGTTATATTTTGTGCTCGTAGCTTCGATATTAGCCTTGTTACAATGTCATGCAATTCAGCATCACTGAAAATACCCGAACCTTCTGTCAGTAAAAGAAAAATAGAAAAATCTTTGTGGGCAGAGATTTTCCGGTGCTATCGGGAGTCAGTTTAGTCCTACTGCTTGCACGGTTTGCATTTGTACTCAATCCTACACCAACTTCTGTGCATGACAGATTTTTCCCCCTATACAACATCCATATTTTGTACAGTAAAACAAATACACAGCAGGGAATCAGGTTTCCGACCCGATGGGTAGGGGGCGGGAGGGAGGGGGTTGGCAGTCGCTTACATGTTCACTGCTTTGCTTTCCATGAAGTCTTAAATGGCGCCTACCTGCGGACCACTTAGACACAAGCCGTTTTTAGATAGGGGGCTCCATCCCACCCCCTCCCTAATCTCTCCATCCCATAAACACACACACCACGGAACTTGTAACATACGTTAACACATTCTTTATTATCCCATTCACCTAGTTTTACATTTTGGAGTAGCTGACACTTGCTCGCGACTACAGTTGCAGAACGAAAACTCGGCGAATATCAATTCTTGAGAAATAGCATGACTTTGTCCCCATTATCTCTTAAAGGAGCCGAGAGCAGACCGCACCAGCCTTACTTCTTGGGGAAGCGCTGAGTACCGAATGATAATGCTGCCGTTTTAAACTCAAAATTGGCAGTTTGTGCAAACGCAGTTTTTGCTCACGCACATAACATAACATAAATGCCCCGACTCTGACGTACGCATCTTGTCATCTTTATCCTTGGTGTGTGTTTGCATGAACCTTGATAGAAAGCAAAATGTCTCGATACTAATCATGAAAGGATGTTATTTTTGTAGATCCTTAAAGGTCAGAGGGACAAGCAAAACATGTACGACATCATGCAAGAACATCGCCACAACACGCAGAAACTAGTGCGCATGCGTGTCGAAGAGCGCATGCGTCACGAGCAGCAAGTCTTCGATCGCCTCTCCAGACGATTCCGCCAAAAGTCGTCACTTATTCGCAAAGCAAAGCAGCAGTTTGGACCGCGAGGTGGCGCTCAAAACGAGGCTAAGCAATATGGCGGAAGCAAAGGCTCGAGCTTCCACGATCGTCGAATTAGAAGCAATAATTCTCGGTTGTCTGAATGCGAATCACGCAATAATATGAAATCGAATATGTTTGCGCTTGAGCCAGTAAGGGCTGTAGAATCTGGGACAATCGATTACGACACAAGCTCGAGTTCTTCGCTGTCACTCGATTCCGATTACGAGACATCAGAAAACAGCAAACACCTGCGTCATTATAAAAATAAAAACATCGTGAAAAGTGCAGACAGACACACTGGGAGATCGGTAAAGGCACAATCCGTTACTGACAAGGAAACTGTTCATTCCGGACGGAGCACCTATGTAATAAGAGGGAAAGGTTCTTCTGTAGGTGAAATAAGCGAAAACGATGTATATCCAAAACGAGGCACACAAGGACGAAGGTTCAATCGTCAGCCTTCTTCCACCGAAGACTGCGACTCTCCGGAGGAAGCCGAGTCGAACCGAGAAGCGCTGGAACGCAATTATGGCATCGTGTCAAGCCGGGCAAGCAGCAGCGCCAACCGACTACTGCGGCGAAGTCAGGAAGCACCTTCCCGCCAGATCCAGCCGGGTGGTGATTCCGCTAGCAAAGCTGCAAAATTCAGGCCTGTTGGCTGGCAGAACCCACAGAAATGGGACCCCTCCACGCGTGTTGCGAGCCGATACCCGGATGACAACTGCGATGTGAAGAAACATACCAGCAGGCTTCCCCGTCTGGCGTCGCGTTGTTGAAATAACTATAAGTATTGTCTCGCACAGTTACAGCACAGTTTCACATATCCTGGCATTTTAAGGAGGGACTATAAACTGAGAAGCACGGATCAATCGTTTCTGTTTTAATTTTTGTCTTTTTTTTCAAAAATAGGTCAAATGAAAACGATTTACTTTTGAATGGTTGCGATGGAAATTTCTCCCTATTTGCCCCTGTACCTCACGTCCATTGCCCCTTTAATCATCCTTCTAGCTCAAGATTTTTATGTGAAGTTTGTCATTTGATTTGTATCTTGTTTGTTATGTCCTTACTTTCCGTGCTGGTGCAGTTGGTAAAGATATTTTGTGATATGTAGTGACTAGAGCAGGGTGAGCAGAGTAAACATGTGATATTGTTATGAAAAGTTGTTCAATGTGTGGCACTAGTTGTCTTTGGTAGTTTATGATCGCATATGTTTATTTAATGTGTTGTTGTAAACAAAACATTTCAGCAAAAATATTGGTTTTAGTGAAGTGCAATCAGGGATTTCATGAAATCTCAAAGAACTCGTGTAATGATTAAAAAAAGTAAAAAAAAAAATCATAAAGCCTTTACGGGAATTGTAAAGATTATCAAGAGTTGTTTCTTTTAATTTTGAAATTCAGAGCAGTAATTTTCTAAGTGATCATTCATTTGCTGTTATATCAAAGTAAAACAACTTTTCATTCGTTATGAAAATAGTGTCAATTATGCGCTCATGCATTTCTCCACCAGTTTTTTTTTTTTTTTCTTTTTTTTTTTTTTTTTGCTTGATATTGTCGAAGCTGAAACCACAACCAATATTAAATCTTGCTGCATTGTTAAAGCTGGGTAAATTGTTTGTTTTGGGCAATTTTTTCCTTAATATGCTGAAAATATCACGATAATTACTCATTACACGATTTCCGAAATTTAACGAAATCTCTTATTCACACAATTCCGGACTGTATAGATTCTCTTTAGCATGAATAAACTAAGGTATAGACCTTTTTACGACCTAGTGGCGGAACACCGAAGTGGCAGTATTCGCAAAAGTTAACTGATTGAGTTAACTGCTTCTTTTGCAACCAAAACATATGAAAGTAAATTGATAAATTTTATCCTGTTTAACAAAATGCATCCATCTAAAAATTGCTTGCGTCATACAGCTAGATCAAACGCAGTTCGCTTCTAGTATAGTGCAGTTAACTTACGAATATTGGTGGATACGGCGGCTCATATTTAAGCAGTTTTGTTCGTTTGTGCTCCCAAAGTAGACAGCTTGAGGCTTGTTAAGTCGTCAAAAGATCAAAGGTTAAGCTATGAATTTATTTATTTATTTTTGCTTCACGAATTGTTCTTTAAGGCTTTAGACGTTTTCAATAACGGAATAAGGCGTCCTAAACGAGTACCCTGTAGTGTAGAACGATCCTTACTTTTACTGCTTTCGTCACTGCTTACAACATTTTTACTACTGCAACCACATAGTTGTTAAATAACACTACTCTCATTTCTCCTGACATTGCTTTCACCTGTACAATCACAGAATTATTCGAGCATCATATTTTTTAATTCAATGGTTAATCCATTCAATTCCAAGGGCTCTTGAATATTTTTTAAAACCAGTAATTAACTTTATTTTTAAAAGAATATTCGGATACTCAGTTATATTTTAAATGTTAATATTTTATATCTTTTTAGCAACGACAATAACAAAATATTGTCTAAATTTTTAATCATCATTATGTCGGGATCTTTATTAATCACACATATTCTAATAAAATTCGCAAACCTGCCAATTAAAGTACTAAAGGCTTTACTGTTAGAGGCCTTCAGACTTAAGCATTTTTCTTTGTGATGAAGATTTAAGTAGTAAGAATTCCATTCTGCAAAATGTGTGGTAAATCTCACTCATAGCGTATTGTATTGGGAACTAGTCATTCTTTTCATGAACGTTCTTTCTACTTACATGGTGGATGGTATTTTTCCTCAAAATTACGGAAAAGACAAAGATATGTTAATTTTTTAACATAAACAAATGAAAGTTTAATAATGCCAAGACAAAAGTTCATAAATTTACACAAAGACTTTCAAATCACTTTGAACTCTTTCCATAAACGTAATTTACGTCGACATGTAATAGTTTATGATGCTGCTGGAGAGTCAGTTTCCAATGGCAACGTAACAAGAATGAGCAATTGAATTTAATAAACGTCTTTAAAACAGAGAAAACGGGGCATAATGAAGGCGCCTGCATGAAGCAGAGCATACAGGGCATAATGAACGCGTCTGCATCAAGCAGAGCATACAGCGCATAATGAAGACGCCTGCACTAAGGGGCAGCATGTGTGTTCAAACGGACAAAATAGAAGTATCAATGAATACACAGTCTCTGGATTCTTTCATTAGTAATGAAAGCATCAGGAGTTACTATTTTAGTAGAAATATGCCATATTAAAGAAAAAAACAGTTGATCAACTTTTAATAGAGAAAGTGGAAATGACGAGTGATTGACATGTAACAATAGATGCAACCAGCATTCAACAGAATTGTGTTATGTTGATTTGCAGTTATGTCAAAAATATTTAAACAATTAAATTCCTCTTCACAGAATTACAGTAGAATCTCCTTTAAATTGCACCGATCTTCATTGTTGGTGCCTCCATAGTTAAGTGCGATTCAATTCCAATTCAGTGGTGAAAGTGTAATATCTTAATGGACAAATCATGAGATCGGAAGTAAGGATCGCACACCGGATGTGTACTGACTAGAGCACAGTTAGCAGAGTAAATATGTGATGCTCTGGCCTTGACCTGCTGCTATGACCAAATTTAGACTCAAATTTAACAAGAGTAAACATCTTCTCGAAATTTTAACAGATTCATAGCCTTTTAGCGTTCAATATCGTCTATCCAAGTAAGCAAACAAGTCCTCAGAAAAGCGTTCATTTGTAGGGATACATTTATTAGATTCCCTGGATAATTTCATTTAATATTGTATTGATTAATACTAAAAGAAATACTAACACCTTACAGCGCAAACTCAATGTCACATAATTCCAAACAACCTGTGGATGTGCTTCTGTAGTCAAAAGTTATAAATACATATTCGCAAGCACCATATGTGCAAAGGCATTGGTAATTGAAAATATCACTCTCAGCAGGTTCTTCTAGGGTACAGGCCCAAAATAACCCTGATGTTCTCATTAGATGGCTGTTGTAATGTACGTAAACTGAAAGCGTGACGTCACAGAACGTGGTTGCTGTCGTCGTCGTCAGGGTAACGTATACTGACGCGCTTGCTAGCCACGCAGGCACAGGGAGACGTAGGGTGCTTTGGTGGTCAGTTGCGATTATGCAAGTAGTTACGTCGTCGTCGTCAACATTCGACAACTCATTGGCGAAAACTATGCTCGACATCTCACTGTACATGCCTGTATAAAACGTAATAAACCAGCGCATGGATTGTTTATTTTATACGCACAACAAACCTTGCATAGTTACTCAGTAAGGCGTTTAAATGCTTTTGCTGTTAAATGCATATTTTTCTCTTTTAATGTCCGCAACATTAGTTAAAGTTGACCTTTTCAAAACAATAATCTGGCTTTCCTGTGTAGAGTGTTTTAAAGGGGTTCTATTTAATTATTACTTTCATATATAGTTAAACTGATGTCGTAAATCAAAGAAAACAGTTAGAAAAATTTAAAAAGTGAATTAAACAGACGTGTCTGAAAGTTCAACTAGTTTCAAGCAAAACCCATATACTATGAGGGGTAATTCATGCGTAATTACCACAGGAAATTCATACCAAGTAATACTCATAACCTACTATAGGCAGTTCATAGATAATTACCAGAGGTAATTCATTCCAAGCAAAAACCCATATGCTACCATAAGTCATGTTTGACTAATGTATTATAATGGCTTTAGACTCCAGCTATAACTCAGATCAACATATCACCCAGTCCAGTGAGGCTTATGCAAAGTGGCAAATCATTCAGACTCTTTTTAAATATTTTGAGATTTTATGTAGTTGTTTGACAGCCACTTACTTTTACTAACAAAATCGAATTACTTTTATACGTTTCAATCTTATTAACATTTGTGGCATATGTTAACTCCTTTTGAATAAAGTATTGTTCACCATCATCAAAGTTAAAAGTTTAATTGTAATTGTTTTAAAAAATATGCTGTTGCTCAGAAATACTCACTGTTTTTCATGTAAACAGTTACGCCTGAAGCACCATATGTAATGCACTGCCGTTTTAAAACAGCATTACCTTCGGCTGCATGAAACTGAACAGCATCACAATCTGATAACCTGAACGAATAAGACATAAGGTGTAATTCACGTTATAAAAGAAACGAAACGTCATGTGATAACAGTTTCTTTGAGATCTTAAGACCTAATGGATAAAGGTAACCGAGGGGGGCCTTCTTTTTAGACCAGCCGACTCTGTCGAATGGTCTTGTGCAATCGCTTTTGAAAAAAGTGTGTGTGTTAGCCTTTTTCAAAATGCATCTCCTCCTACAGTATTAATCGGATCCTCTTGAAATTATACATGTTTAATCTCTAGGTAGTCCTCTACCGGAAAATTACTTTTTGTTGTGATCGGACGAAAATAGCTGAAATGACGGGACTTTTTTTCATAATGCATCTCTTCCTATAGTTTTGGTTGAATATTACACTTGTACAATTTCTACGTGGTCTTCTACCGGAAAATTAGTTTTTTTGCGATCGGACGAAAAGAGCCATGATGGCGGGACTTTGAAAATTGTCAGAAATTTGTGTATTTTGGTATATATTTTTATATATATCTACAATATCTCTGGGGCAATAGTTGAATCTACCATCTATTTATGGTCCCTCCTTTTCCCCCCTTCCTGACCCCCACCACCACCCCTACTTCCCGACACACAGGAACAGAGTTACTTCTGACCGGACTGAATCTGTAGAAAAGCCGTGTTGTGTATGCATGTCTTAATGCAGTGTTAACAGAAGCCTTTGATTTCCCCATGACCTATGTTTAGTATTGTAGTTCCTTTATATGCTAAGCCTTTGGAGTCGATCAACAGTTGTGTGTGTTGCAAAAAGGGCCGATTACACAAGAGACGCTGCAAAGAAAAATTCTTTCTCAGTGGCGGATCCAAGACGGGTTCAGAGTTTGCGACCCCTTCCCCCTAAATTCCAAAAAATAACTGTTAACTTTGGGTTTTCTGAAACTTTTAAACTCAAGGTGCCAGAAGTTGAACACCCCCCACTTCACGAAAAGCTGGATCTGGCGTGATCCTTGAAGTCAGTTGTGTTTGAGTAACGGGTCACAATTAAAAGCCACAAGGAGGGAGGAAGCTATGTCTTCCTTCATTGTTTAGTAAATTTGATCTATAAAAATATGGCAGTTGCTTTGGTGGTCCATTAGTCGTGGTGAATCCCTGTCATTTTGTCTTTGCAATAAAATAGAACGACAAGTGACCGTTAACACAAGTATCTCCATTAAAAAAAATAAAATTCCAGCTTAGTGATTAAATTAACCAGTTTTTGACCGACTGTTGTTGAGGGGATTAGATGGAGGGTGATATATTAAGACAGGGTCTATCGTACCGAAAAATATGTTTGATGCAGTCATATTTTATTTATACAACAGCTAAATGTATGATTTTGTAAGCAACAATGGGATGATTAATTAGTTTACTCTCCTTGCATTAGGCTCGGCTTGTTGCAATGTCCCTGGACAGTCTTGTTCTTGTTTCTGCACAAAATTAACGTGTTATAAATCGGTGATATATTTAATGCTGTTGCGTATCACATTGTCCCGCAATATGTACCTGTTACAGTGTTCTTTTGCAACATTGGCAGTGGTACTCTGTAAAGTCGTGACGTCATCTCCGATACATGCGTTGTCCGCTTGTGTTGCGTAAGTCACTTCTTTTTCATCTTCCACTTCTGCAAGAACAGAATCGCCATGTTAATATTGGAATATACCCCAAATGTAAATTTTTTTTGTACAAAAAGGGATGGCCATTTGTGCTAATTTTGAATTCTCCATGATGGTGAATAATCCTGTGCACTCGTTTAGCTGAGGCAATTTGAGCGAAGGTCAATCCCTCGCTTTCCACCTCTGGCCGGATTCGAACAAGGGACAATAGGATTACAGGACCAACGCTCTACCGACTGAGCTAACCGTCACCCCCTATGTATATGTATATTTTTGCATAAGAAACGTGCACAAAATATTTATTAACGTGTATAAAATGTGCGCAAGTGTTGCATCATTTCTCATTGTTCAGAAAGTGATCTGGAATATACAATCGAAAACAAAGGTTCAGTTTGCAATGACTTCTTTTCTAAACACTAAATACATCTATGAATCAGCTGTAAATTTTAGGATATAAGATCAAGCTTTCAATATATTTTTTCAGCAAAGAATGTTGCCTAGATAAATTTTCTTTTAACTGAAAATTTTGACATTTATTTTAAAAAGTTCTATTATTTTTTTGCAAATCTTTCAACCTTCATTTGTAAATTGCACCTGGCATATTAACATTTTCAGTTGTTTTCCACATTTTAGGTAGCATAATGAAGACGATTCTGAGATGAATGTTACGCCTCAAAGATCATAAAAACGCTTCAGTAAATGTTAATTTAATTTTCAGTATTACTTACCTTGACATTTTATGAACGATTAAGCATCGTGAGAACACATTTGAGCAATTGAATAGGTTTTTATTCGACATTATGTTTATTTAGTTGAAACAGTTTATCAAGTAGAATGAATGACCACAGTTCAACTTGGATAAGTTAACAAGAGATACCAACATACCACAACCGTAAAACTCCATCCTAATTCCGCTATAATACACATAGGATTCAACTCCTTGAGTGGCAACGTAACGTGCCAAAAATGGAGAATCAAATTCATGGTACGTTTCGTATTTATATTCTTCTCCTGAACGTCCATAGAACGTCTGAAATCATGTCATGATGATAGGTAAACATGTGAAACAGAAAGAATGTGGTTATATTTTGTGATATGTAACCAGATTGATACAAGAAGGTGAACATTTCATTTAGAGATTTCATTTGCCCAGAAAGTTGACATTTGAATTACACATGCATCTTGGTTGGATGGCAGAGCAAAACATTTTTTCGACAATGATCCCCCTGTGGGTGTGTATGTGCTTTCTGTTTCGTGCATAGCGTAGGAAGCAACTAGTCGGAATTTCTTTCTTTCTAACTCCTTTTTACTGTTTCTTCATTCTTCTTTTTCCCCTCTTGTGTCTTTAGTAAAAGCGCCCCAATATACCCACCACAATTGGTGAACGGGACTTTTTCCCCACTTGTGTCTTTAGCAAAAGCGCCCCGATATACCCACCACAGTTGGTGAACGGGACTTATAGCATCAAACAAACAAACAACGACAAGGATTCCATTACAGATGAATAACTTGAAAAGTAAATAATAATCCCACATCGCGTGATCTGAGCGAACTGACACACTTGGAAACGTGTAAAACTTCATATAGTATTAACATTTGCGTAAAATAACTTTTTGTTAGAGATTAACATAGAAATACATGCAATTGATATTTCAATATAATCAACTAAACCCACTGGGAGAGGAGATATTCTTCATAGTGATTTAAAAAAGATGAGTCATTCAGGTAAAATATATTTCAAAACGACCACTGAAGCTTGGGTATTCCTTGAAGATCAAACATTCTGAACAGGGGGGGGGGGGGGTTGTTCAAATTTGCCAGAAAATGTCATGTACTCCAGTAGTGTGACAGGGCTATAACAGGAATTCCAAATAAAAACGTTTTGATAAACTAAACGAACTGTTATTTTCATAACTCTGTCCATTCCCAGTTTGCCACCAAACTGTACGTGCATTGATTTTCTTCCGTTGCGAAGTTTTGCAGCGCGCAAGCAACAAATGCTGGCTTCTGAGCTAAGCTATCTCTGTTGGTACCGATATGCGTCGTTATCATTCATGTGAGGTATGAATTCGTAATGCATAAACACAACTAAGGTATATTTGGTCTCAAATTCACACAGCATCATAATAGCTGAATGCCTAAGCTCAGGTACATATTAGTCTTTATAGCTGTTGGCATTTTTAGCCAATTATGCAGAAACGGTTTGAAGAGGAAACAAAAAATAGAGAAAACATGACAGGCTCAGCAATACTGATGTAAACAAGTCATAAGCGATAGTTTTGTTTGACCCTGAAGTCGCACTTAGAAATTGTCATAGAATCATAAAAGACCAGGTTTTGTATTTTACTGTAAAATTTTCTAATATCCTCAGTTTCATTTGTTTTTTTTTTTCAAATTTGCATTAAACCTTATCATAACAGCTATGTCTTGCAGTGAGTTAGTAGATGGGCCTATTACCAAAGATTTAATTTCACGAGTAATGTTGTAATTTCGAAAAAATGGTTCTTTACTATTCATTATAAGATTTTCATTCATTATTCTGAGAAAGCTGTGCATTATTAATAAAAGATATAGCCACCACTTACCCTTGTCTCGCCATTCTCTTGGTACAGGGATAAATCAGTGGGGTCACTGTACATAGTGTACATGATGTAGTACTGATTTGTGTGATAAGTTACCAGATCGCCGTCTCCATTAATACCTCCAATAGATTGCGTACCAACGCCGTACACACGGAATAAAGACCCTGTTTATAATAACAATTAAAAATCACTACAACACAAAGACCTTGATAAGTGAGCCCCGTTTAGATTGGTATGCTACAACCAATGTTTACAAGACGAATATTTCAGAAAATCACTCTAAGTAAGATAGTAATAATAATCTGTGTAGTCATTTATGTTTTGAGCGATGTTATTCACTCAGGTACTTTTTCAACGTCTTGCCCAATAAGTGATATTCTTGTTGATGTAAGTATGCATACTTGCTCGGTTTTCCATTGAAGGATAGGTTCTATGTTATAGCAACTTACCCAGTTTCACTTACCTACCCCACACAATGAACGCATGGGTCGTAAAATCGACTTCTAATTTTTTAACAGAGTCTTCTTAAACATGGCGGATTTTAGTCACTTGTCTTAAATAGGGCTTGTGAGAATCATTGCAATTATATTATAATCATATGAACTAGCCAAATTGACAGTGAATATGTAGATCCAAGTACCGAGTGCTACTTTTTACATGGACCTTATTCGCAGACATCGCGGTTGTCCTATCATCTTGGTTTTTTTTTTTTTTTTTGAAGTGAGAATTAAGGGAAAGGTTCAACCAAGCGACAATCCGAGGATGTAAATCTTCCTGCTTCTTCTTTCTTTATGTTTACTTGAGTAACATCGTTCTTTTTGTGACAGTTCTATTATAATTATGTAATGACCCAAATTGACTGTGATCCGCACAGCACCACCCCACCAAATATGCGTAGCACTGACACCAAAGCCACCCCATTGGTTCTCGTCCGGGTCTAGGTTTGCTGCCAAATCGTCTGCAAAGTTCAGTCTAAAACAGCAATACAACAAAACAGCAGCACAAATAAAAAATATGTTGTAAATTATTTTTCTTTTGCATTAATTGATTAGGGATTTTGATACTCAAAGATAAGTTTGGATCGAGTGTCATATACATTTTTTAATCTCAGACTCAATTTCCAATGACAGAAACAACATGAAAGATATCTTTAATTTAAACAGTGATGTGGCTATATCTTATGTATAAATAGGCTTTCGAACACTGATAAATAAAATCTGTAAGTAATCAGAAGAATAAACGGAAGTCAAATAGACCAAGGCAAATATTCACCACCTGGCCTTCGTGACGTCACCACCATACGCATTGTCTACACTCATCGCGCTGTCTGGGATAATAAGTGGGTTCTGAACGCCTATTGGCTTGTTGGCGCAAGTATCTCCTAAAACAATGCATTATCGCTATGAAGTAGGTGTTCAGCTAACTGTTATGATTATTATTTGCTACCACAAATGAAACGAAATAATTGCAATGTGTAGCAAACAATGGTTATATCAGATGGGTCAACAATTCAAATGATCTTTTCTAGTGATTTTAATGCATTAATAATTAAGGTTCTCATAGAACACCGCATTATTTAAGTAAGATTTCTGAAGCAAATAAGAAACCAGATATTTTTGGTAGGATAAATCGAATGTCACTGAAATGTCACAGAAATCGAAACTTTTTCATTTTTTGCACCATTGTAGGTTGCAGACTATATAAACAGCGTATTCTCTTGCCTTACAAATAGAAAAAAGGTGAAAAATAAAAAGTGCACAAAAAATTTAAAATTCATAATTTCGATAGGTCATAAAATACTACCGATATTTTAATAAACAGCAAAATATAAATTCAGTTTTCCAATATTTTATATTGCTTTCGCCAGAAGATAAGAATTTACATTGTTCACTTATGTTCCCCTTTGGTATGAGAAAAATAAAGCAATATTGATCTCTTGGAAATTTGAAATATCGAGAGTCTATTCCAGAAAAGCCTACCAAACAATGACCGATTTCTTATTTGCTTCAGAATTCTTATTTTAAATAATACAGTGTTATAGACTTTTCTACTAAATTTGTTCTGCGAAGTTATTGGAACATTTTCAAATTATGTACATTTACATTTTTCTGGGTAAATTCTGTTGTTTAAAATTATATATTCACGGATTTTTACAATCTCTAGTCAACCTCTTGTGTTTTCTTATCAACTATAGCAAAACATCTGGTAGAGAAATACCTAATCTGGTAATTGACCTGATGACACTATCGCTAAATCCGAAAAATGTCGTCCATGTACCTTCTTTAACTAAGTATTGCTTGCCTTGAAACTGGTCTCTAGAATATAGCACCCACATGGAGGCACCTGAATGACAGACATAAAATCACACTAAAGAGAACTATCTGACTCTTTATCAAGCTTATTTTTTGTTTATTTGTTTGTTTGTTTTTGTATGTTTTAAACATGTTTTGATAATTACCAAAAAAGAAGAAAAAAAGCAATAATCAAAGAAAGATGATTTTCTTATACTATAGTAAACTCAATTGACAGCCTGACACCAATTTAGACGGAAAACAATCTAGCTTGCCTACTACGGTGACATAATCCACACTGCCCATGTCGTGATTGGTCGAGGAGGTCGTCTCCTTAAAGGTATACACTGTACCAGCAGATACTACCACCAAGTGGTCTCCTAGCAACAAGATAAATACTATATGCATGGATCTCTGTGAAGATGCAGTCTCCCAGCAGACACTACCACCATGTGGTTTCCCAGCAACAGGGAGAATACTACATGTATGGATCTCCGTAAAGGTATATAATCTCCCAGCAAACATTGCAAGCAGAGAGTAGAACAAAAAGGAATACTATATTACAGGCCCGAAACTGCTTTCAGAAAAACTGAGTAGATTATCTGATAAAAAATCTATATACCTGTTGTTAAATATCAGACATGTAGAAGCATTACCTGCATAAATGTTATAATAAAAATCCCATTCAACACTTTCCTTAACGACAAGAGATGTGCTGTTGTCTTCATTTGGTGTGATTAAACAACTGGTATGGTTTCTTGAAACAGAGAAAGACTGTGCCATATTTCCCATTGCGCTTTGGGCACAATAACTCATCCTTTTAATGGGATTACTTAACTCCACAGCAACTGGAGTCATTAATTTGAGAGATGGCAATCTTGTAACTGTTGATTGCTGAACCAATGCACTACACGTTGTCGTGGTAACGAGCCAAACGCCAACAATAAAATGCACGCCTAAAGTAGCCATTGCACCGTTTATAACTAAGTACTATTTTCACAGTTGAAATAAGCATCCACTCGTTTATTTCAGGTAAAATAATGTAATCCTTGCTAAGAGATGGGATTAATAACTTTGAATAGCCACCAAGCAACAAAGCATAAAAACACAAGATTACAAATTATTAAAACCGGCCAATGATTCTTTTCACAGTTTTGCTGCAAATGACGTGTGTATAATATATGTCGTGTGTCTAATGGATTTGTTTGTAGCAAACATACTTTAATGGTTAATGGCTGAAGTCACAGAACTAGAACGGAAATGCATTAACTGATAGATACGTCCAAATTGCTGAGCCGGATAAATATAGCCGGTGGGAGTTGGGTGACACAAGACCTGGGAAGAATTGTTTACTTGCATAGATCCTATATATTATTTCAATATTCAAGTTAAGTAAAAGGCTAAAAGCTTTTCAATGAATAAGTTTTAATTAAATCAAGGAGATTTGCAAAAGTTGTATTTGCTAGCAACAGCCCTATATCGTCATTGCGAGCGTGCCTCTCCCTGTCATTTTCCTTTGGTGTTCTTTACATATTAATTAATTAATTGCTTCACATTGCATCTATTCCTTATAAAATATGTCTATGAAAACCTTCACTTGTAATATAGATGTGTTTTATCTCCGAATCAAACGAAATAGGCAATAGTTAGAAACTACATTGGAATTGCATTGTTATTTTTGTTAATTATTATGTGACATATACAGGATTATATCTGTCGGCCAGAAATTAAGCTCTTGACAAAAAAGAATTGTTTGTGTCAAATAATTTGTCCAAATTCTTGTCATAATCTATTAACTTGTTTTAAAAGCCTTACTTACTCGGAATATTTATGTAACCTTTAATGTTTATATCCCATTGTCTTCACGTCTGTTCGTGCGAAACATATAAAATACAATGATTTACATCGCGTTAAACGTGTATGTGGAATTCACGAAAGTTGATCATATCAGGATAAAAATATGATAAAATACAGCACAATATGGCACAATAGGACATAATATAAGACAATATTAAGCAATATAACACAGTACAACACAATACTCTACTTCATCAACAGAACCATCGCGTTAATATATAATAAAGGTCGCACTTGTGGCTGTTTATTACGCACAATTTTGGCTGGTTCAATCACATATTCAGTACAAACTTAGGAACCTGTCTTTTGGAAAATTTAATTCAGTTTCCATTGCTGTCGGCAAGTATTTTATGTATTATCCTTTTGAAACTTTATTTCACAAAGGTTTTGACAGCCTGTCGTACTTTCGTAGTGAAATACCATAAATACATATTCACAAATTCCATATGTACATGAACATTCATAGTTAGAGATATTGTGGCCAGAGATGTGAGAACCTGTCAACAGCGTACAAGCAATAAACAGTCCTGATTCTTGCATCAGATGATTAGTGGTATGTACGTATAATAACTGTATTACGTCACAGTTCTGTGTGGATGCTGTTGTTGTCATTGTAACATATATAAGCGACATCGTCAACCACGCAGGCACTGGGTGACGAATGACGCTTCGTTTGTCAATTGCAGTAATACATGTAGCGTCATTCCCGTCGTCAAGATGAGTCAGGTTATTGGCAAAGTGCACACTTGACATACTGCTGTACGCACCTGTGTTGAAAGCGAACTGTTCGTGAATAACATAACACGCAACTTCCTTTCATAATGTCTTCATATTTCTCTGCTTCGTTCGTATACTGTTACTTGTTATACATTAACGTTTGGACTTTTTGTATAGCTCTGTCGAAAGGACGGGGCGTTTCGTCTGTTCGTAATTGTACAAACGAAATAGCAACCGAATAATTGCATACCGCTTAAATCGGTTAATCGCATTGCTTTTAATTGGGCTGAAAGGGTAACATCCCGCTTAATTGCATAATTCTGGGTACCCTGTACTGCCTCACCTGAAGATGTTAACTCGCGGCTTGCGATATGAAGTACTCCTTTTTATTTACTAAAGGTATTTTTTAGATGAAAGACCGATTTTCTGTTTATTCACCCTCCCCACCTCACCCTGTGGGGTGGGGGAATGTTAAGAATACACCCGTTGCGTTCTGCTCCGTGCTGGTGTAAGAGGCGACTGATCGGAATTTCTTTCTAACTTTTCTTTTACTATTTCCTCATTCTTCTTTCGTTTTTACCACTTGTTTCTTTGGTAAGTGCGTCCTAATATACCCATCCTAGTATGTGATCGGAGCGTGAAGCACCAAAGCAACAAACCCTCTCCACCCTCTTATAGCTCAACAAGGAGATTTAAAATTTAAAATCTTACTTTAATGCATATTATCATGAGGAAATTTTAAACAATGTTCGTAAAATGCTAAAAAGACAGATAAACAAAGTTCAGTAGTTCATGCATCACTTCCACATAAAACATACAGAGTTAAAAGCAGTTTTCCCTTGCATGTAAATAAATTGACCTGGTAATGACTTAGAACAGAACGTGCAATATATTTCACAGCTTTGATATTAATGATAATAAAATCATATGATGATAAAAAACAACTTTTATTTGACACATTTACATCAAACTAGTAACATTGTAAAATAATACTTAAATCAGTTAGCTTACTTTTCTTTGTATACACAGCTGTGTCAGGTGATGGAGTGAGAAGGCATTCCTTTTTCAGAATTGCAGTATTTTCTGTAGCACTAAACTCAATGGCATAGCAATTATCAATCCTAGAAGTTGCAGCATTGACATTAAATATCTTACACCAAATAACGTATTTTGAACATTAATACCACAATATCAAATTCTTTCTAGCCAAAACAGTAAATTATCTGAGGATACCCTGACTGCTCGCAGGCCATATATTGTGGCCTTTATTTATTATAGACTGACATCTATAGATAACCTAGTATTTTCAGGCGAACAATAGATTATGGTCACAGTTTGTATGTATCCATATACTATATAATTCATGTCACGTATTTTATATATCATATATATATAGGGAATCTGTGTAATTAGGGATTTCATGAAATGCCTAGGGAATTCGTGTAATGAATAATCTTATATCGATTGTAACACTATTTTGAAAAATTATCCATTCAGGAAGGTTGTTTAGCGGTTCTTCAAAACTGTGTATCCCTTTTCACATCGAAAGGAATTGGAATTTATAACATTACCATCCAAAATAACAGAATTTGGCGTGAAATGTGACATAAGTTACACAGGATAAAAATACCGCTAAATGCAGGTACTGAAGTATCTCATGAAGTTTGGCAATCGAGTGCTTTGAGTATATTAATTCAAAACTACTATTAATTTCAGTAAAATACTACATTGCAAACATGAAAATTCTCAATAAAAACGTCAAAATTGATTGAGAAAGTTATTACACGAATCCACTAGGGATTTCATGAAATCCCTAATTTCACAGATTCCCTGTAACATATATATATATATATATATATATATATATATATATATATATATATATATATATATATATATATATATATATATATATATATATATATATATATATATATATATATATATAGAATACAAAAAACTAAGCGGGCACCTGTTGCATTGTTGCTGGGCCTGGCCTGCCGTCAGACCACTGAGGATTATCACGTCGTCTCCTATGCATGCAGCACCGACGTGCGTCATGTACATTACTGTCTTCTCGTCTGCCACTGCTGTATGACAATGTATAGGTACACCCAATTATTGCTATGTGAGAATTGGAGAAAGAAACAACGTACGCAGGGCTGCTCACGATTTCTTTCTCAGGCCGAAGTCCTTCATTTGATGGAAGTTAACCATAATGTTTGCCCGTAAAATTTCACATTTTTCATATTTTCAAAGTAGTATGAGTTACAGTATTCAAGGAAGCTTGAAAAAATATATAATTCTACGGGCTTATAACATTTACAGTCTCGTTTGCTCTGAATTTAAACCCAAATTTTTACGTAACAAGATAA
Organism: Protula sp. h YS-2021; assembly: GCA_949752745.1. Classification (NCBI taxonomy): domain Eukaryota; kingdom Metazoa; phylum Annelida; class Polychaeta; order Sabellida; family Serpulidae; genus Protula; species Protula sp. h YS-2021. Next base: position 62,089,629 of record OX457030.1, read on the forward strand.
TTTTGTACATAAATTGCCAGTTAAAATCAATCGTGAACCGATTTGCAAAATAAGTATTACTGGAGAAAAATAAATCTAAAGCCGAGATCCCAGTTATGAAAACCAAACCGAAGCATCCTCACAGTAACAAGGACCGTGAATTACTGATATTGCATCTGTTTTTTATTTATTCATAGTGCGAATAACAGAATAACATACCACAGCCATAGAATTCAATCCGGATTCCACTGTAATACACATGGGAACTAATGCCTTGAGTAGCAACATAGCGCGCCAAGAACGGGGATTCAAACTCATGAAAAGTCTCGTCCCTGTAGAATTCCCCTGATCGTCCATAAAAAGTCTAAAAATATACCATAATTACGAGTGAACATTGGTTATTAGCTGAAAAACAAAATACATTAGCTATTTCAGGCATTTTCATGAATTATAACTCTAAACTAAGAGCCTATGATCTGTTATCAAAGATGTTTCTGATATACTTATAAATTTTACCAATTACAGATCAAACCAAAGAATGTGTTTCAAATCAGAAATTTTACTGCTACTGAACTGAAGTTGAATTATTTACCCTAGCTTGGCCATTCTCGTGATACCAGGAGAGGTCATTGGGATCGTCATACATGGAGTATAAAACATTATACTGATTGGTGTGATATGTCACTAGGTTACCACTGCCATCTAGACCTCCAATTGACTGTGTACCCACGCCGTACACACGGTATAAAGCCCCTGTTAATATGCTGGGATCGTCATACATGGAGTATAAAACATTATACTGATTGGTGTGATATGTCACTAGGTTACCACTGCCATCTAGACCTCCAATTGACTGTGTACCCACGCCGTACACACGGTATAAAGCCCCTGTTAATGTGCTGGGATCGTCATACATGGAGTATAAAACATTATACTGATTGGTGTGATATGTCACTAGGTTACCACTGCCATCTAGATCTCCAATGTACTGTGTACCCACGCCGTACAAACGGTATAACGTCCCTGTTAATATGCTGGGATCGTCATACATAGAGTATACAACATTATATTGATTGGTGTGATATGTCACTAGGTTACCACTGCCATCTAGATCTCCAATGGACTGTGTACCCACGCCGTACACACGGTATAAAGCCCCTGTTAATATGCTGAGATCGTCATACATGGAGTATAGCACATTATACTGATTGGTGTGATATATCACTAGGTTACCACTGCCATCTAGACCTCCAATGGACTGTGTACCAACGCCGTACACACGGTATAGAACCCCTGTTAATATGCTGAGATCGTCATACATGGAGTATAGAACATAATACTGATTGGTGTGATATGTCACTAGGTTACCACTGCCATCTAGACCTCCAATTGACTGTGTACCCACGCCGTACACACGGTATAAAGCCCCTGTTAATATGCTGGGATCGTCATACATGGAGTATAAAACATTATACTGATTGGTGTGATATGTCACTAGGTTACCACTGCCATCTAGATCTCCAATGTACTGTGTACCCACGCCGTACAAACGGTATAACGTCCCTGTTAATATGCTGGGATCGTCATACATAGAGTATACAACATTATATTGATTGGTGTGATATGTCACTAGGTTACCACTGCCATCTAGATCTCCAATGGACTGTGTACCCACGCCGTACACACGGTATAAAGCCCCTGTTAATATGCTGGGATCGTCATACATGGAGTGTAGCACATTATACTGATTGGTGTGATATATCAATAGGTTACCACTGCCTTCTAGACCTCCTATGGACTGTGTACCCACGCCGTACACACGGTATAGAGCCCCTGTTAATATGCTGAGATCGTCATACATGGAGTATAGCACATTATACTGATTGGTGTGATATATCACTAGGTTACCACTGCCATCTAGACCTCCAATGGACTGTGTACCAACGCCGTACACACGGTATAGAACCCCTGTTAATATGCTGAGATCGTCATACATGGAGTATAGAACATAATACTGATTGGTGTGATATGTCACTAGGTTACCACTGCCATCTAGAGCTCCAATGGCCTGTGTACCCACGCTGTACACAGGGTATAGAGCCTCTGTTAATATGCTGGGATGTCATACATGGAGTATAGAGCATTATACTGATTGGTGTGATATATCACAAGGTTACCACTGCCATCTAGATCTCCAATGGACTGTGTACGCACGCCGAAAACAGTATAACGCCCTTGTTAATATGTGGTTTTATATAGTGTTTTATACATTGTGATTAACAAATATTTTTAGATATTTCTTGATAAGAAAGGAGGATATTTGACACATTTTGCAGTTTTTATTCAAAATTCATATTTCATACCTAAAGACAGAGTGATTCGCACCGCACCTCCCCACCAAACATATGTGGCACTGACACCAAAGCCTCCCCATTGGTATTGGTCTGGATCCATGTTTGCTGCTTGGTTCTCTGCGAAGTTTAACCTAAGCATAACAATTACACAGTTTGCAAGGATCTTGTTTAGTAGTCTGGTTAAAATCGACAGCCATATACTTACTAGAATGTAATCGTGTAATCTCGAGAAATATTTTCGCGAAGACAAAGTACGGATTACACATTTGTGTAGTATTGAAACTGGGGAGAAGACTAACAAATGTATTGATTGCTTATTGTTTTATTCAAAAGTTTTATTGGTTTCTTTCGGATGTAAGAAATTAATTTTATATTTTGAAACGCGCAGTCACGTATATTTAAAAAAAGATTGCCTATGAGCGAATAGACTTAAGGGAATACAGACGACCTTGCCATTGTGACGTCACCACCATAAGCATTGTCTACAGTCATCGCAGCGTCAGGTATAATCATAGGATTCTGCACGCCTATTGGTTTGTTTGCGCAAGTACCACCTATGGCGGAAATCACAAGTTTAAAGTTAACATTTATTATATTAGAATGTGTTGAGAAATTTGCATCGAGATTGATGTTCTAGCGTTGAAAATAATGATAACGAAAGCGACAAATATCCTAGTAATGGCGGCTGAGAAGTTGTCGGCCATCAAGTGCACGTACTACTCAGAATATGTTACTATAACAGCCAATCACACAGCGTCAATTATTTAACTATAGTGCAGTCCTGACATTGTACAGCCATCTTAATTCTATTTTTTCTTGCGGTACTCTTTCAGCAAATCAGAGTCAAAATTTCTTTTCATGAATGGTATGTAGCGATTAATGTTGACTGTTGCAAACAGATTACCTATCTTCTCAACAGAATTGACGGTACTTCCAGAAAAACCGAAGAAGTTCGTCCATCGCCCTTCATTTACCATAAACCTTTTCCCATCCAGATTATCTCTGGAGTATAAAATCCATATGGACGGCCCTGAAAAAGTACTGATACAGGTATACGGTAAATTGTCACCGTTTAAATCACGTTTAACAAGATCTTCAGGCGCCCAGTGGGTAGCGATCTTACAGTAGGTGTTGAAAATTGTATTTTGAAAGGTATGTAAGGAAAAATGTATTATAAATTTTTTCTCAAATGGAACAATCAAATCCAGGAAGACGAACCTGATATTAATTGATTATACGTGTAATTATTTTTTGATTGGCCTTAGCCACACGATGTTTAGATCTACTCAAAAGATTTAAACATATTTGAATAACATATGGGTGATTACAAACGAACCACTTCAGAGTGGCCAAAAGACTCAATGGACGATAATTATGAGTTCCACGATTGATGATCTGACTTACTGCATTCGCCTGGCAGAGGTAATCTGAGCGAAAATCAATCCCCTGCTTACTACACCAGGCCAGATTCGAACCAGGTACCTTGAGATTACCAGACCAAAGCTCTCACTGAGCTAACCGTCACTCCCTTTTCATGGGACGTGCGCTTGTATGAATTATCATAGGTAATCATAAAATCACTGTGATAAATAGAGAGATCTGCTGACACTGAACCTACCAACGACAGTGACACTCTCCACTGCGCCAGAGTCGATGGTTGTAGATGAGACAGTGCCCGTAAATAGATGTCTTTGTCCACCAGCCGTCACCAGCAGATGATCGTCTCACAAAAAATATAGTAAATTTACATCATATAATACCCTTAATGTTGCCAATGAGTGTATTAAATAAAACATTCCACATTTCAGGTTAGATTCTTTATTGCTGAAGTATGTCGCAATATGTTTCGATAGTTCCTGCCTTTGTCATGAAATATGGGTTACACGATAAGACAGCATTCCGATAACAACGTCGTATTTTCACTCTAGCTCAAACCCATTCGAATGGAGAATGTTTGGTAATTAGAAGATGCCTGAGGTAATAATAAGCTCGTTTTGTTGCAGTCTTTAAATAAGTTCATTTGGATATAAGAACCAAACAAAACAAAGAGTATAAGAATCGTATCTCCCGTGAAAGGAAATGGCCTCTGATCTAAAAAGAAAATAAAAATAAGGGAGCGTGTGAATCCTTACCTGTGGCATAGTTGTAAAAGGTATCCCAATGACTGTCTTCTTGGTAAATAACCTCTCTATAGAAATCCCTATTTTTATAAACCACGCACCAACTTTCGTTTTTAGAAATAGAGAAGGGTGCAAGAACGTACTCGAGTGAACAACGGATACTGCTTTTCTCTGGGTTCGCCATTTCAACATCAGTGTTTAGTATTTTAATTGATTCTAATTTAATAAATTCAGTTTGCTTAATTTCGGAAGAACCACTGATGGTGGTCATGATATTTAATGAAAGCAACATCTGAAGGATCAGTGTGCCATGGTATCTTAGCACCAAAATATGCATTTTGTTATTCTTGATGACTTTCAATAATGTATGTACTGATCATTACGTAGTCCTTAAACTATAGAAGTTATCAATTCATATTTTTAATTAAATTATAAGTTTAAATCCCCTGAATATAGTTTTCATTTCGACAGTCTGATTTTGATTTTTAGATTAACTTTGGCAACATCCATGTAAAATGTCACTGGTAATTCAACGACGAATTCACAGAACGTCAAGACATCTCTATAATCGGTGTTTATGTCATCCCGTCAGAGCGAAGGCGACCCGAACAGGGGATTCTTACAATGAATCTATAGTTCATAATTAAGTAAGCACTAGAAGCTCTGATGGAGAAAACGAAACAAACGATGTTGACTGACACATTTACTGCAGCGTTCCTTTCACACCAGGATGTTTTGCATAAGTGAAGGGAAACATAAACCCCCGTGTCATTACTAATGGATCTGTTGTGCGAGTGCCATTGAAAATTCTCAGTATGTATCCATTAAAAGACGTCAGGACAGGATGACATAAGGCAAACACATTAATCCCTGACCAGAGCTGTTAGACGAAGCTTATTCTCTCAAAATTACAACACTAATATTGCTCAATTATCAAATATTGAAAAGCTTAGCAAATGCTCTCTTTGACCTTCAAATGAATGAATGAAATTTAAAATAGATAATACATGCTTTCGTATAATGTTTTTGCAAAGTTCTTGCATGTGTACAAATTTCGTTGTTTTCTATGTGACCTCATCGGATGTTAGCAGTGTGATTGGGCTTATGAACAATTATCTATGTTTCCAATAATGTGAATGGTTCCACTTGGTTTGGTAAGGCTAAGTAAAAGACAAGCACCAACACACTCCTAGCGCTGTTCACAAGAGATTGACCTTTGCGACCTTAACAGTTTAAAACAAGGCTTACACGGCAGAGCATGCTCAAATGCATAGATCTCGGGCAAGGCGTACATCGAAATTCAGAGATTTTACACAGTGCAGCACCGAATTCCTCGATTACCACATAACTATATTTTAATTGCCAATCTGCTGTACTGACCTCGGGTTTAAAAGTGGCTCCTTTTCCCCCACTTTTTATGGCTTTAAGCAACTGGCCTGGCATGCAGTTGAGACACTTATTATTAATATCTTTCATGTGGTCTGATTAGCATATTTGTGCTCACGAAAAAATAGGACGGGCTCTATTTCCGCGAGCTTGCCGTGTGACGATGGATGGGTCATAAAAATCATGAAAACTTTGTGTTTACACGATACAGCTTGCTGAATGATCATGCTCATGCATCAAAAACGCACCGTGTAAACACCGCTAAAGTCTCTAGACAGATCAGAACACTCTCCACCCCTCTCCCCCTAACAAAGCCTGAATGAAACATTTACACTGAAGATATGAGGAAGAATTTTTTTCTTCTTTTTTCAGAAAGTCGAGTTTTTTAAGAATGAAGTATCTTCAGTTTGCAATCACTGTATCCTGAATCATCGCTGACAGCACTGTAGCAGATAGATCAAACAGATTTGTTACAAGTAGTCAGATTCAAGTTAAATTTGTTGAGTCAAAGTTAAATTTATTGTTATTGAAAAGTAATTTTAAGATTAGCGTTTTAGTATTCGTGTTTTAGAGGGTCATATTTTCAATCATTTTCAAAATCGATTATAAATCAAATGATTCATAACCACGGTAATTATTGTAATTGATTAAATCAAGCTAATTAAGTAGTGCGAATAAAATAAAAAGGATCTGTTCTACAGCCGGCAGATAGGGAGGAGAGGCTGCAGCGATACAGTATATGTGGTAGTTATGTCCAGATCGGCATTTCATACGTATCTATAATGCATCGAAAACCTAGTGAAAATGAATTTAAAAAACAGTGTTAAAAAGCGGAAGTAGACTGCTTTAGTTTGTCATGTGGCTGTTCGATCTATGGCACGCTGTAGAGAAGAAAGACTGAAAACGGCACATTTTCTGTGATTCACATCTCTGTTAAAACAAAAAAAAACATATTGATTCTCATTAAGAGAGAACAAATGCATGCGTACAGCTGTTGCATGGTACGCGTTATAACATTCAGTCATTGTTGGTTAAAACTGGAATTGATCGTGAGACAATCTAAGTTGTGTTAGTTATATGAACGATGAGGAGGAGGGTGCTTAGCGTTGTGGTCATTTTGCTATTGATCAATGTTCTGGATACGGTATTCGCCCGCAGTACGCCGCATGTCTCAAGTACGTACCACGATTTAACTCTGACTTTGCAGATTACATCAAATTTTAGCTGAAGCGAGTCCATAAATGTATTTTATGTGATTAATCCAACCTGCATACTTCTAATTTTCACATGTTTTTCCAATTTATAATAAAGATCATGGAGTAACCGTATATCATAATTGTCATTTGAGAAAATGCTTTAAACACCAATCTGCATATATCCATAAAAAATTAAATTTTGTTTTTAGTATAACAAATTGATAATATGCACAAATGTGTATTATTAATATCTGCTGTGTGAGGGATGTAGGATGAAGCAGCTTATCCGTCCGTCTGTCTGTCTGTTTTTTAGACTTTTCCACAATAGATACATGAATTACGTAAATGCTGTAATATGATTGGTTGATTCCCAAATCAATAATATTTTTTATGTTGATCGGAACGCAAAGTCTATGGATAATGCAGTTGTCTGTGATCTGAAACGGCAGAAAGTCGTGTAAACAAACATATGTTGACTTACTTCGAGTCAGCATGAACTTGTTATTGAGCACATCAATAATATTTCATGTTGACTCTGCTAATTTTCCAACACAGATTCTTACAATTTCGTGTACAGGCACACTGCATAATGAAGTCGTACGGCGATGTATTCCATAAAAAATATCCACTTTTACTTACAAGAATTTCCCTCATGACTTCCGGCTCGATCTGAAGATCAGCCCATTTTTCATTTGCCTGGATTTCTTGTGAACGATAAAGCCGATGAATTGGCACACACGTGACACGAACAGGTCCGCTTGTGAAAGTATTGTCATGATGCAGACAGTCACAATGCCGGTAGCCCATCATTCCTTTTTTTTTTTTTTAAATAAAAGATAATCTGCAGTTTATTGTGTGCAAAAAATGAAATATAGAACACCGCCCAAGAAATATACATGGTCACATCCGACATTTTGCAACGCATCGAACATTAATTTTGTTGGCAGTGAAATCTAAATCGCCTTTTCGTCACACTTTTAACAAGTCTGCCGGGTGTGGGGGTGATTTCTTAGGCGGTGATACCTTGCTCAAAGTTTTCGTTTCACACTTAACAATGCCACAAATGAATGAAAAAAGGGCGCTTTCTTCAAACATTTTACAAGGCCACAGAGGGAGGGAGAGGGGGTGTATCAGTGACATATATGTCGTTTTTCGCCCTATATTCTGCAAGGCCACAGAGGAGGGAGGATGTGTATCGCTATGAGTGACATATACAGCTGTACGTCGTTTTTCGTCTTACACTTTACATGGCCACAGAGGGGGATGTCTGTCAGTGGCGTCTAGCTGTAATTTTCGCTTCACATTTGACAAGGTCGCACACGTCTAGTTTTGCAATTCGAGCAATCGATAATCCACTCCTGTCCATTTTAGAGCTGGCACGAAACCGTCGGGATCTAACTATTAACAATGACGTCCGGTCTGAAATTGATCATCTGGCAAATAGGAACAACATAGCGTTATCAACGGATGCTAAAAAGCCACAGCAGAACAGTACTGATACTTCTGAGGGCGATGAAGCATCGGATAAAAGGTGAGAGATCTGTGGTCGTATTCACAAAAGTTAACTGCACAGTTAACTGATTCCGTTAACTGCTCATTTAGCAAACAGAACTTTTGAAAGTCGATTGATAAATTCCACTTTTATATTGAAACACATTCTTGTAAAAGGCGTTTGCTTAATTTAGCAAAATCAGCTGATTGCCCCTGTGCGGTGTGCAGTTAACTGCACAGTTAACTTTGTGAATAGCAGGACTTTGAGTTAATATCGTTTTGTTTGTTTGTATTTTTAAGCAAATGATTATTAAGTACGCGAATCTTAAAAGTGTTACCCGTGCAGTTGCGGATCAGGGGGTTCTGGGGATGCAACCCCACACAATAACAATCTGACTGGCAAATTCGATACTTTGCTGATTCCCCCCTCCCCCTCCCCCTCCCCCTACACCCTTGACCAATCTGAATCCGCCACTTTATTGGAATGCTTCAAATGTCAGCAGCTTGTGTGTGTCGTTCTGAGGTGAGTGACCAGTCAGAAAAAAGTTAAGCAACAGAAACTAGACTTGTTGGCGAACTGGTTCTCTGTGGAATAAACTTGAAATCATAACAATCACAACAAGCAAATTAAGAGCATTGTTTACAGTTTTTTGCTTAAAAAATAAATATGTACATATTACGGCAGGGAAAATATATCGATCAGAGCTTTAAAATCCACATAAAGGATAGCCCGACGTTACTTGTCCGGGTGCTGCCCTGGTCCTGTGGTACTGAGACAGCTGTGGTATTTGTTACCTATTGTTTGTTTGAAGCAAGGACGATGGCGATGACGATGACGATGACGATGACGATGGAGGATTTTTCCATAAACTAAAAGAAAAGCTAAAAGATTTTTTCAAATGGAGTACGTATTTGTACATGTTTTTAGATGTGGGTGGGTGGAGGGGGTGGGGGGTAGGAAGATGAAATCGAAAACAAACAATAGTTACGGGTAACTTTAACTTTTTTTAGTACACAGAATGAAGTGTTAAGCTAGCTGTCATAACACAGCCCTCCCCCTCCAAAGAAATAAATAAATAAATAATAAAAGCCTGTCATTAACCCTGCGCTGTGACTAAACAACAGTCATATAAACCCATGAATAAAATACTAACAGCTCTAATGGAAGAAGCGATCTGGTGATAGCTGAGAAATAAAATACAGTTTATTTCGTTATTCCAGTCAAGTCTAAGACGTCTCGGTCAGCCGGTGACGAAAAGGAAGAAGAAGATAAAGAAGAAGAAGAAAAAGAAGAAGATTCGTAGACAACGACAATGTAGTCTCTTAACGCATATATATATATATATATGGGAACAGGAAAACTCCCCCCCCCCCCCTGGAATACCCCCCGGAATACTCCCCCGACTATTCCCCCCTGGAAAACTCCCCCCAATATTTCGATCGTCATTTTATTGTTTAATGGCATGAAAAATGTACTTTTGAAAAAGTGTTTCCACATTTGTTGCATGAAGAAATGGCAATATAAAGTATGCGCGGGGGGAGTATTCCTCGGGGGGAATATTCCTACGTGGGGAGTTTTCCAGGGAGGAATAGTCGGGGGGGGGAGTATTCCGGGGGGAGTATTCCAAGGGGGAGTCTTCCTTATATTATATATTACTTTATAATCAATAATATCATTTGTTTACAACCAACATCATAAAATATATCAAGTGCTCTACATGAACTCATTTGTTCGAAAAACTTATAAAAATGAAAATTGAAAGAAAAAATATGAAAGCTGCCTAGAACATACTTTAAATCTTTCTGATTTCTCACGTATGAAGAGCAAAGTCATACCAATTTATTGTAATTAAGATGAAAAAAAATATGTCTGGTATTGTCCGTTGAACTTAAAAATTCATTCTTCACGAAGACTCTGGATAAAGATGCGGAAGGGGGGAGGGGGGAGGGGGCACTTTCTATATCATACATGTTACACGTGCGTGCCTAAAACAATCACAGAGAACGGGGGTGTGAAATTTTCACGTAAAAAGGGCGATAATTTTCATACCGCATTCCTAGTTTGCAACAAAAAAAAAAAAGGGTATTCGTTTAGAAATTCACTCCGAGTTTGGTTTAAAATGGGTTGTTATTTCAAATATGAGCACTCCGCGTGTATGGGCCATTAAAATAATCGTAGACACGCATGGTAGCCAGTTGGTACAGGAGTGCCGCCTCCCCCTCCCCTGCCCCCCGCGCCGGGAAAGATGTCAAATATAAGTTTTCCACATCTGATACTTGAATCTAAATAAAATTAATCTAGAATTACGCGGTCAAATAGGCAGAAGAAATTGAAATTAAAATACCAGTATCATACTCGTAAAAGCAATGCTTCAGTTAAATTCATTTTTAATTTTGCAGTTTGGGATTTAAGAGTAGCTGTGCACTAATAAACTAGTGCTATTTTTAGCCCAGGTAGTTATTTCTCACACAAGTTGAGCAAGGGTGTTTTTCTCATTGTTGTTAGTGGCCATGGTTCTATAATCACTGTAATAGTTGGTAATCTATTGTACCATTTCTAATTCAATATGTAGTGTATTTCTTACATGAATGCAATATTATGCAAAAATTAGTTAGAAAATGTTAAACCGGTGTAACAGTATATCTTGCACCCCTGTACAGCTTCCACCCCCCCCCCCCGATGGGAAGATAGACTAGGCTATCTCCGCCCCCCCCCCCCACCTGGTATTTTTTGCCCCTATTGGTGTCACTTTCTGCAAGGAAGATGACGCTGAACATACAAGAAAGCGTTTCTTGGATAATGTGGATGTTATTTATGATAATCTTAGCGATCAGGAGTATCCACCTGGACTCTCTAAAATGCTATAAAGATATTAAGAAAAAAATAAAGAACTTTCTGATCAAGGAAGGCTTATTATATTTTGTTTGAATTATGTTGAACAATTAAGTAGTTCAAGATAGTTCTATACAGTTTAATTGAGTCCATTTATTGTCATGAACAAATATTATCAAATATATTTTACACGCAAAAAATTCGAGGGGGTGGGGAAAAATACTGGAGGGGGGAAGATAGCCTAGTGTAGCCCCCCCCCCCCCCGGCGGAAGAGAAGCTGTGTATCTCTATTCGATATTATTCAGCTGAATCAAATTAGAGTAGAAAATTTTATTATGAGTAAAAAAAGTAAATAACAAGTAAAGGACCCCTGACATTGTTCATATAACAGCCCCAGGTGTCTTAACATTCTAACGACACCTGTTTCGATACCCCTAATAAATAAACATATTTAAACATTTTTCAATGTATAGGGGAATAGCTAAGGGAGGGGCTGCACCATGCACTTGAATTGTCGATATCCTTCAGGGATATCGGAATTTCCAACATGGCAAATGTTAGTATGATATCCAAAATTATATATTAATATCAAAAAATTCAAATTTGTGAGATCATTAATTCGAACACTTAGATTTTAACGCGCTGTTTTGTTTTCTCTTCGTGTTTGATACAGTGATGTCATAAATTTTCATGATAAACATTGACAGCGGATAGGTTATATCAAACTTTATTCTCCATGCAAAAACAAGTGATATCAATAATTAAATTATGACAGACATTTTTCCCTATATCATTGATTGAATATTCGATATAATAAAAAACTTACATCACTTCAGCGATGTCACTGTTTTTAGGGGATCTTTGGAGTCAAAAACGTTCGTTTGCCGTCAATCGATATGAGGGCGTTTCCTGGGTGTCTTCGCAAACTTGACGTCATTTGACAGTGTAAGAATTCCCAGTGTTAAAAATCAGCCCTGGATTGTCATATGTTATCTTCAGTAAAAGGGCAGAGTGTTTATAACGGCCCATTGAACGAGAATCGTGGACACTAAATCATGGATGAGCCTTATTAGTTATGTAATTCCCCAGAAAAAAAACACAATTCGGTATTCTTTGACATGAGTAATTGTCGTTATATCCTATTGATCTTACTCATGTCTGTTTTGATCCAGTGGCGAGGTCTCCATACCCTTCAGAGACCGCCCAGTGCATAATATGGAGGCCGTATTTCTCTTGTCCTCCCTGCACACCTTACCTCCCTCCCTTCACCTCACCTCCTTCCTTCCTTCCTTCCTTCCTTCCTTCCTTCATTCATTCATTTATTCTTTCATTCATTTATTCCTTCCTTCCTTCCTTCCTTCCTTCCTTCCTTCATTCATTCATTCATTCCTTCATTCATTCATTCCTATCCTCCTTCCTTCCTTCCTTCCTTTCTTCCTTCCTCTCTTCCTTCCTTCCTTCCTTCCTTGCTTCCTTCCTTCCTTCCTTCTTCCTTCCTTCCCTCCTTCCTTCCTTCCCTCCTTCCTTCCTTCCTTCCTTCTTCCTTCCCTCCTTCCTTCCTTCCCTCCTTCCTTCCTTCCTTTCTTCCTTCCTTCCTTCATTCATTCATTCATTCATTTATTCCTTCCTTCCTTCCTTCCTTCATTCATTCATTCCTTCATTCATTCATTCATTCATTCCCTCCTTCCTTCCTTCCTTCCTTCCTTCCTTCCTTCCTTCCTTCATTCATTCATTCATTCCTTCATTCATTCATTCCTATCCTCCTTCCTTCCTTCCTTCCTTCCTTCCTTTCTTCCTTCCTCTCTTCCTTCCTTCCTTCCTTCCTTGCTTCCTTCCTCCTTCCCTCCTTCCTTCCTTCCCTCCTTCCTTCCTTCCTTCCTTCTTCCTTCCCTCCTTCCTTCCTTCCCTCCTTCCTTCCTTCCTTCCTTCCTTCCTTCCTTCCTTCCTTCCTTCCTTCCTTCCTTCCTTCCTTCCTTCATTCATTCATTCATTTATTCCTTCCTTCCTTCCTTCCTTCCTTCCTTCCTTCCTTCCTTCCTTCATTTATTCATTCCTTCATTCATTCATTCATTCATTCATTCCCTCCTTCCTTCCTTCCTTCCTTCCTTCCTTCCTTCCTTCCTTCCTTCCCTCCTTCCTTCCTTCCTTCCTTCCTTCCTGCCTTCCTTCCTTCCTTCCTTCCTTCCTTCCTTCCTTCCTTCCTTCCTTCCTTCCTTCCTTCATTCATTCATTCATTATTTATTCCTTCCTTCCTTCTTCTTTCCTTCCCTCCTTCCTTCCTTCCTTCCTTCCTTCCTTCTTCCTTCCCTCCTTCCTTCCTTCCCTCCTTCCTTCCTTCCTTCCTTCCTTCCTTCCTTCCTTCATTCATTCATTCATTCATTCATTATTTATTCCTTCCTTCCTTCCTTCTTCTTTCCTCCCCTCCTTCCTTCCTTCCTTCATTCCTTCCTCTCTTCCTTCCTTCCTTCCTTCCTTCCTTCTTCCTTCCCTCCTTCCTTCCTTCCTTCCTTCCTTCCTTCTTTCATTCATTCATTCTTTCCTTCCTTCCTTCCTTCCTTCCTTCCTTCCTTCATTCATTCATCCTTCATTCATTATTTATTCCTTCCTTCCTTCTTCTTTCCTTCCCTCCTTCCTTCCTTCCTTCCTTTCTTCCTTCCTTCCTTCCTTCCTTCCTTCCTTCCTTCCTTCCTTCCTTCCTTCCTTCATTCCTTCCTTCCTTCCTTCCTTCTAACTCTCTCTTCTCTGTACCTCTCACTCTCTCGCGGGTATAAACGAATGTTTGCAAGTGAGTCCTGTTATACTAATGGTTGGTTCGCCCCCCCCCCTCCCCCATCCCCCCCCCCCCCCCTCGTTGTACGAAATGTCCCAACAAGTTCGGTTGTACATTCAGGTCAAACGTCAGACTCACCAAAAAGTGAAATGAAAAAAAAAATGGCGAATGGAACAAAGCAAAAAGTTAAAAAATATAAAGCTGAGCATGTAAAATTCACGGACAAAAATAGCATTTAATTCCAGATGAAACTGGATAAGAAAAGGTCAGACTGGCGGGCTGTGATCAATTTGTGGCATCTGTGGAAAGTACACAGATGGATCAAAGCATTTAAGTTACTAAAAATAGAAAAGTTGAACGAGGTTTTTTTATTACATGGATCATAAATTTAAAAAATCAATGAACTGAAAAGAGGCGGAGTAATCATGTTGCGGCTGGACGCAAATTTATCAGACAACAGCGATGACCAATCATCGGACAGCATTGCCAGTGGCGGTATGACGCCACGTCGGGAAAAACCGGTGACGCAAAGGCCGTTACCAACACAACGGAACAGACCGAAAAGTGCCACGCCTTATGGCCGCCCTCGCTATACTCTTTCTGGGCTTAAAAATGCGTCGGAAATTCACCCGAATTTATTGCCTCCAATCACAAGTTCACCAGGTAAGCTTGTAGATAATTACACAGCAGAGGAGAGATTTGGGGAAATAGCCCGATGACTAATATTTTTACCAAAATATTTGCTTTCGCCACTTAACCATTTTGTCTTTTTTTTCTACTAAACTGAATAAGTATGTTTACCACATGCAAACGTGTGGAGAGCATCGTATCAAAAATATATGGTAAAATGCTAGGATTTTATAGCAACATATAATGGGGTAAAAAGAATGGAACTACGCCAGGAAGTGACGTCATACTGAGGGTGGCGTAGAACTGTCATGGGGTTTCTACGCCAGGAAGTGACGTCATAGGGTGGCGTAGAACTGTCATGGGGTTTTTGGGTCATTTTTTGGATAGAGCGCGCGCGTGTTGGAATGACGTCATAATGTTGTTCAACATGTTCAACAACATGCTTAACAACATGTTCAACATGTTCAACAACATGTTCAACATGTTCAACAACATGTTGAACAACATGTTCAACATGTTCATTATCTTGTTCAACATATTCAACCAACATGTTGTTCAACATGTTCAACATGTTGTTCAACAAGTTGTTGTATATAAAGCTATGTTTCAAGACTTTCTCGGTAAAGTTATTTCTAAACATATAAGGACATAGTGTGTCGAGTGTGAGAGTATATAGAGTATAAAAGGCAGCGCCTGCAGAAGATTTTACAGCACAGCCTGAGATAATACCTACAGCGAAGTCTAAAGCAATGTCAATGCTAAAGTCTAAGGTGAAGTCACGTCAAAGGCGACCATATCATAGAAAGATGAAAAGAGATGAGTTACCTGCTACGACGTCGCCGTGTAAAAAGCGAAAAATTAAGACCGAACCTAAAATGAAGCGAGAACCGGAGCGTAAAGCTGCTACCAGCATGAAGAAGATGAGTGTAGATGATTTACCGGTTATGATACCCATTAATAGAGAAATATATATCAAATTGGCGAAATATCAACAGAAAGTGATGGTTAACATTCGTGAATATATTACGAATCATACATCTGGAAGGTTACATCCTACCAAGAAGGGAATTTTGTTGTCATTGAAAGATTGGCAAATGCTGAAGAAGCAAATGACGCCAGTGGATTTCATGCTGCAGAAAAATGGATGTGTATAGATAAAAATTTCTAAATCACGTGATCAATGACGTCATAAATGACGAATTTGTCTATCTCAGCAACCAATAAAGATAGAAACGTCAAACCAAAACCGAACTGTAGCGGAGGGTGGCGCAAAACAAGCGAAACAAAAATTTTGCAAATCACGTTATTAATGACGTCATAAGTGACGAATTTGTCTATCTCAGCAACCAATAAAGATAGAAACGTCAAACCAAAACCGAACTGTAGCGGAGGGTGGCGCAAAACAAGCGATACAAAAATTTTGCAAATCACGTGATTAATGACGTCATAAATGACGAATTTGTCTATCTCAGCAACCAATAAAGATAGAAACGTCAAACTAAAACCGAACTGTAGCGGAGGGTGGCGCAAAACAAGCGATACAAAAATTTTGCAAATCACGTGATTAATGACGTCATAAATGACGAATTTGTCTATCTCAGCAACCAATAAAGATAGAAACGTCAAACCAAAACCGAACTGTAGCGGAGGGTGGTGCAAAACAAGCGATACAAAAATTTTGCAAATCACGTTATTAATGACGTCATAAATGACGAATTTGTCTATCTCAGCAACCAATAAAGATAGAAACGTCAAACCAAAACCGAACTGTAGCGGTTGGTGGCGCAAAACAAGCGATACAAAAATTTTGCAAATCACGTGATTAATGGCGTCATAAATGACGAATTTGTCTATCTCAGCAACCAATAGAGATAGAAACGTCAAACCAAAACCGAACTGTAGCGGAGGGTGGCGCAAAACAAGCGATACATAAATTTTGCAAATCATGTTATTAATGACGTCATAAATGACGAATTTGTCGATCTCAGCAACCAATAAAGATAGAAACGTCAAACCAAAACCGAACTGTAGCGGAGGGTGGCGCAAAACAAGCGATACAAAAATTTTGCAAATCACGTGATTAATAACGTCATAAATGACGAATTTGTCTATCTCAGCAACCAAGAAAGATAGAAACGTCAAACCAAAACCGAACTGTAGCGGAGGGTGGCGTAAAACAAGCGATACAAAAATTTTGCAAATCACGTGATCAATGACGTCATAAATGACGAATTTGTCTATCTCAGCAACCAATAAAGATAGAAACGTCAAACCAAAACCGAACTGTAGCTGAGGGTGGCGCAAAACAAGCGATACAAAAATTTTGCAAATCACGTGATAAATGACGTCATAAATGACGAATTTGTCTATCTCAGCAACCAATAAAGATAGAAACGTCAAACCAAAACCGAACTGTAGCGGAGGGTGGCGCAAAACAAGCGATACAAAAATTTTGCAAATCACGTGATCAATGACGTCATAAATGACGAATTTGTCTATCTCAGCAACCAATAAAGATAGAAACGTCAAACCAAAACCGAACTGTAGCGGAGGGTGGCGCAAAACAAGCGATACAAAAATTTTGCAAATCACGTGATCAATGACGTCATAAATGACGAATTTGTCTATCTCAGCAACCAATAAAGATAGAAACGTCAAACCAAAACCGAACTGTAGCGGAGGGTGGCGCAAAACAAGCGATACAAAAATTTTGCAAATCACGTGATTAATGACGTCATAAATGACGAATTTGTCTATCTCAGCAACCAATAAAGATAGAAACGTCAAACCAAAACCGAACTGTAGCCGAGGGTGGCGCAAAACAAGCGATACAAAAATTTTGCAAATCACGTGATCAATGACGTCATAAATGACGAATTTGTCTATCTCAGCAACCAATAAAGATAGAAACGTCAAACCAAAACCGAACTGTAGCGGAGGGTGGCGCAAAACAAGCGATACAAAAACTTTGCAAATCACGTGATTTATGACGTCATAAATGACGAATTTGTCTATCTCAGCAACCAATAAAGATAGAAACGTCAAACCAAAACCGAACTGTAGCGGAGGGTGGCGCAAAACAAGCGATATAAAAATTTTGCAAATCACGTGATCAATGACGTCATAAATGACGAATTTGTCTATCTCAGCAACCAATAAAGATAGAAACGTCAAACCAAAATCGAACTATTGCGGAGGGTGGCGCAAAACAAGCGATACAAAAATTTTGCAAATCACGTTATTAGTGACGTCATAAATGACGAATTTGTCTATCTCAGCAACCAATAAAGATAGAAACGTCAAACCAAAACCGAACTGTAGCGGAGGGTGGCGCAAAACAAGCGATACAAAAATTTTGCAAATCACGTGATTAATGACGTCATAAATGACGAATTTCTCTATCTCAGCAACCAATAAAGATAGAAACGTCAAACCAAAACCGAACTGTAGCGGAGGGTGGCGCAAAACAAGCGATACAAAAATTTTGCAAATCACGTGATTAATGACGTCATAAATGACGAATTTGTCTATCTCAGCAACCAATAAAGATAGAAACGTCAAACCAAAACCGAACTGTAGCGGAGGGTGGCGCAAAACAAGCGATACAAAAATTTTGCAAATCACGTGATTAACGACGTCATAAATGACGAATTTGTCTATCTCAGCAACCAATAAAGATAGAAACGTCAAACCAAAACCGAACTGTAGCGGAGGGTGGCGCAAAACAAGCGATACAAAAATTTTGCAAATCACGTGATCAATGACGTCATAAATGACGAATTTGTCTATCTCAGCAACCAATAAAGATAGAAACGTCAAACCAAAACCGAACTGTAGCGGAGGGTGGCGCAAAACAAGCGATACAAAAATTTTGCAAATCACGTGATCAATGACGTCATAAATGACGAATTTGTCTATCTCAGCAACCAATAAAGATAGAAACGTCAAATCAAAACCGAACTGTAGCGGAGGGTGGCGCAAAACAAGCGATACAAAAACTTTGCAAATCATGTGATCAATGACGTCATAAATGACGAATTTGTCTATCTCAGCAACCAATAAAGATAGAAACGTCAAACCAAAACCGAACTGTATCGAAGTGTGGCGCAAAACAAGCGATACAAAAATTTTGCAAATCACGTTATTAATGACGTCACAAATGACGAATTTGTCTATCTCAGCAGCCAATAAAGATAGAAACGTCAAACCAAAACCGAACTGTAACGGAGGGTAGTGGAAAACAAGCGATACAAAAATTTTGCACATCACGTGTTTAATGACGTCATAAATGACGAATTTGTCTATCTCAGCAACCAATAAAGATAGAAACGTCAAACCAAAACCGAACTGTAGCGGAGGGTGGCGCAAAACAAGCGATACAAAAATTTTGCAAATCACGTGATCAATGACGTCATAAATGACGAATTTGTCTATCTCAGCAACCAATAAAGATAGAAACGTCAAACCAAAATCGAACTGTAGCGGAGGGTGGCGCAAAACAAGCGATACAAAAATTTTGCAAATCACGTTATTAGTGACGTCATAAATGACGAATTTGTCTATCTCAGTTACCAATAAAGATAGAAACGTCAAACCAAAACCGAACTGTAGCGGAGGGTGGCGCAAAACAAGCGATACAAAAATTTTGCAAATCACGTGATTAATGACGTCACAAATGACGAATTTGTCTATCTCAGCAGCCAATAAAGATAGAAACGTCAAACCAAAACCGAACTGTAGCTGAGGGTGGCGCAAAACAAGCGATACAAAAATTTTGCAAATCACGTGATAAATGACGTCATAAATGACGAATTTGTCTATCTCAGCAACCAATAAAGATAGAAACGTCAAACCAAAACCGAACTGTAGCGGAGGGTGGCGCAAAACAAGCGATACAAAAATTTTGCAAATCACGTGATCAATGACGTCATAAATGACGAATTTGTCTATCTCAGCAACCAATAAAGATAGAAACGTCAAACCAAAACCGAACTGTAGCGGAGGGTGGCGCAAAACAAGCGATACAAAAATTTTGCAAATCACGTGATCAATGACGTCATAAATGACGAATTTGTCTATCTCAGCAACCAATAAAGATAGAAACGTCAAACCAAAACCGAACTGTAGCGGAGGGTGGCGCAAAACAAGCGATACAAAAATTTTGCAAATCACGTGATTAATGACGTCATAAATGACGAATTTGTCTATCTCAGCAACCAATAAAGATAGAAACGTCAAACCAAAACCGAACTGTAGCCGAGGGTGGCGCAAAACAAGCGATACAAAAATTTTGCAAATCACGTGATCAATGACGTCATAAATGACGAATTTGTCTATCTCAGCAACCAATAAAGATAGAAACGTCAAACCAAAACCGAACTGTAGCGGAGGGTGGCGCAAAACAAGCGATACAAAAACTTTGCAAATCACGTGATTTATGACGTCATAAATGACGAATTTGTCTATCTCAGCAACCAATAAAGATAGAAACGTCAAACCAAAACCGAACTGTAGCGGAGGGTGGCGCAAAACAAGCGATATAAAAATTTTGCAAATCACGTGATCAATGACGTCATAAATGACGAATTTGTCTATCTCAGCAACCAATAAAGATAGAAACGTCAAACCAAAATCGAACTATTGCGGAGGGTGGCGCAAAACAAGCGATACAAAAATTTTGCAAATCACGTTATTAGTGACGTCATAAATGACGAATTTGTCTATCTCAGCAACCAATAAAGATAGAAACGTCAAACCAAAACCGAACTGTAGCGGAGGGTGGCGCAAAACAAGCGATACAAAAATTTTGCAAATCACGTGATTAATGACGTCATAAATGACGAATTTCTCTATCTCAGCAACCAATAAAGATAGAAACGTCAAACCAAAACCGAACTGTAGCGGAGGGTGGCGCAAAACAAGCGATACAAAAATTTTGCAAATCACGTGATTAATGACGTCATAAATGACGAATTTGTCTATCTCAGCAACCAATAAAGATAGAAACGTCAAACCAAAACCGAACTGTAGCGGAGGGTGGCGCAAAACAAGCGATACAAAAATTTTGCAAATCACGTGATTAACGACGTCATAAATGACGAATTTGTCTATCTCAGCAACCAATAAAGATAGAAACGTCAAACCAAAACCGAACTGTAGCGGAGGGTGGCGCAAAACAAGCGATACAAAAATTTTGCAAATCACGTGATCAATGACGTCATAAATGACGAATTTGTCTATCTCAGCAACCAATAAAGATAGAAACGTCAAACCAAAACCGAACTGTAGCGGAGGGTGGCGCAAAACAAGCGATACAAAAATTTTGCAAATCACGTGATCAATGACGTCATAAATGACGAATTTGTCTATCTCAGCAACCAATAAAGATAGAAACGTCAAATCAAAACCGAACTGTAGCGGAGGGTGGCGCAAAACAAGCGATACAAAAACTTTGCAAATCATGTGATCAATGACGTCATAAATGACGAATTTGTCTATCTCAGCAACCAATAAAGATAGAAACGTCAAACCAAAACCGAACTGTATCGAAGGGTGGCGCAAAACAAGCGATACAAAAATTTTGCAAATCACGTTATTAATGACGTCACAAATGACGAATTTGTCTATCTCAGCAGCCAATAAAGATAGAAGCGTCAAACCAAAACAGAACTGTAACGGAGGGTAGTGGAAAACAAGCGATACAAAAATTTTGCACATCACGTGTTTAATGACGTCATAAATGACGAATTTGTCTATCTCAGCAACCAATAAAGATAGAAACGTCAAACCAAAACCGAACTGTAGCGGAGGGTGGCGCAAAACAAGCGATACAAAAATTTTGCAAATCACGTGATCAATGACGTCATAAATGACGAATTTGTCTATCTCAGCAACCAATAAAGATAGAAACGTCAAACCAAAATCGAACTGTAGCGGAGGGTGGCGCAAAACAAGCGATACAAAAATTTTGCAAATCACGTTATTAGTGACGTCATAAATGACGAATTTGTCTATCTCAGCAACCAATAAAGATAGAAACGTCAAACCAAAACCGAACTGTAGCGGAGGGTGGCGCAAAACAAGCGATACAAAAATTTTGCAAATCACGTGATTAATGACGTCACAAATGACGAATTTGTCTATCTCAGCAGCCAATAAAGATAGAAACGTCAAACCAAAACCGAACTGTAACGGAGGGTAGTGGAAAACAAGCGATACAAAAATTTTGCAAATCACGTGTTTAATGACGTCATAAATGACGAATTTGTCTATCTCAGCAACCAATAAAGATAGAAACGTCAAACCAAAACCGAACTGTAGCGGAGGGTGGCGCAAAACAAGCGATACAAAAATTTTCCAAATCACGTGATCAATGACGTCATAAATGACGAATTTGTCTATCTCAGCAACCAATAAAGATAGAAACGTCAAACCAAAACCGAACTGTAGCGGAGGGTGGCGCAAAACAAGCGATACAAAAATTTTGCAAATCACGTGATCAATGACGTCATAAATGACGAATTTGTCTATCTCAGCAACCAATAAAGATAGAAACGTCAAATCAAAACCGAACTGTAGCGGAGGGTGGCGCAAAACAAGCGATACAAAAACTTTGCAAATCATGTGATCAATGACGTCATAAATGACGAATTTGTCTATCTCAGCAACCAATAAAGATAGAAACGTCAAACCAAAACCGAACTGTAGCGAAGGGTGGCGCAAAACAAGCGATACAAAAATTTTGCAAATCACGTTATTAATGACGTCACAAATGACGAATTTGTCTATCTCAGCAGCCAATAAAGATAGAAACGTCAAACCAAAACCGAACTGTAACGGAGGGTAGTGGAAAACAAGCGATACAAAAATTTTGCAAATCACGTGTTTAATGACGTCATAAATGACGAATTTGTCTATCTCAGCAACCAATAAAGATAGAAACGTCAAACCAAAACCGAACTGTAGCGGAGGGTGGCGCAAAACAAGCGATACAAAAATTTTGCAAATCACGTGATCAATGACGTCATAAATGACGAATTTGTCTATCTCAGCAACCAATAAAGATAGAAACGTCAAACCAAAACCGAACTGTAGCGGAGGGTGGCGCAAAACAAGCGATACAAAAATTTTGCAAATCACGTGATTAATGACGTCATAAATGACGAATTTGTCTATCTCAGCAACCAATAAAGATAGAAACGTCAAACCAAAACCGAACTGTAGCGGAGTGTGGCGCAAAATAAGCGATACAAAAATTTTGCAAATCACGTGATTAATGACGTCATAAATGACGAATTTGTCGATCTCAGCAACCAATAAAGATAGAAACGTCAAACCAAAACCGAACTGTAGCGGAGGGTGGCGCAAAACAAGCGATACAAAAATTTTGCAAATCACGTGATTAATGACGTCATAAATGACGAATTTGTCTATCTCAGCAACCAATAAAGATAGAAACGTCAAACCAAAACCGAACTGTAGCGGAGGGTGGCGCAAAACAAGCGATACAAAAATTTTGCAAATCACGTGATCAATGACGTCATAAATGACGAATTTGTCTATCTCAGCAACCAATAAAGATAGAAACGTCAAATCAAAACCGAACTGTAGCGGAGGGTGGCGCAAAACAAGCGATACAAAAACTTTGCAAATCATGTGATCAATGACGTCATAAATGACGAATTTGTCTATCTCAGCAACCAATAAAGATAGAAACGTCAAACCAAAACCGAACTGTAGCGAAGGGTGGCGCAAAACAAGCGATACAAAAATTTTGCAAATCACGTTATTAATGACGTCACAAATGACGAATTTGTCTATCTCAGCAGCCAATAAAGATAGAAACGTCAAACCAAAACCGAACTGTAACGGAGGGTAGTGGAAAACAAGCGATACAAAAATTTTGCAAATCACGTGTTTAATGACGTCATAAATGACGAATTTGTCTATCTCAGCAACCAATAAAGATAGAAACGTCAAACCAAAACCGAACTGTAGCGGAGGGTGGCGCAAAACAAGCGATACAAAAATTTTGCAAATCACGTTATCAATGACGTCATAAATGACGAATTTGTCTATCTCAGCAACCAATAAAGATAGAAACGTCAAACCAAAATCGAACTGTAGCGGAGGGTGGCGCAAAACAAGCGATACAAAAATTTTGCAAATCACGTTATTAGTGACGTCATAAATGACGAATTTGTCTATCTCAGCAACCAATAAAGATAGAAACGTCAAACCAAAACCGAACTGTAGCGGAGGGTGGCGCAAAACAAGCGATACAAAAATTTTGCAAATCACGTTATTAATGACGTCATAAATGACGAATTTGTCTATCTCAGCAACCAATAAAGATAGAAACGTCAAACCAAAACCGAACTGTAGCGGAGGGTGGCGCAAAACAAGCGATACAAAAATTTTGCAAATCACGTGATTAATGACGTCATAAATGACGAATTTGTCTATCTCAGCAACCAATAAAGATAGAAACGTCAAACCAAAACCGAACTGTAGCGGAGGGTGGCGCAAAACAAGCGATACAAAAATTTTGCAAATCACGTGATTAATGACGTCATAAATGACGAATTTGTCTATCTCAGCAACCAATAAAGATAGAAACGTCAAACCAAAACCGAACTGTAGCGGAGGGTGGCGCAAAACAAGCGATACAAAAATTTTGCAAATCACGTGATTAATGACGTCATAAATGACGAATTTGTCTATCTCAGCAACCAATAAAGATAGAAACGTCAAACCAAAACCGAACTGTAGCGGAGGGTGGCGCAAAACAAGCGATACAAAAATTTTGCAAATCACGTGATTAATGACGTCATAAATGACGAATTTGTCTATCTCAGCAACCAATAAAGATAGAAACGTCAAACCAAAACCGAACTGTAGCGGAGGGTGGCGCAAAACAAGCGATACAAAAATTTTGCAAATCACGTGATCAATGACGTCATAAATGACGAATTTGTCTATCTCAGCAACCAATAAAGATAGAAACGTCAAATCAAAACCGAACTGTAGCGGAGGGTGGCGCAAAACAAGCGATACAAAAACTTTGGAAATCATGTGATCAATGACGTCATAAATGACGAATTTGTCTATCTCAGCAACCAATAAAGATAGAAACGTCAAACCAAAACCGAACTGTAGCGAAGGGTGGCGCAAAACAAGCGATACAAAAATTTTGCAAATCACGTTATTAATGACGTCACAAATGACGAATTTGTCTATCTCAGCAGCCAATAAAGATAGAAACGTCAAACCAAAACCGAACTGTAACGGAGGGTAGTGGAAAACAAGCGATACAAAAATTTTGCAAATCACGTGTTTAATGACGTCATAAATGACGAATTTGTCTATCTCAGCAACCAATAAAGATAGAAACGTCAAACCAAAACCGAACTGTAGCGGAGGGTGGCGCAAAACAAGCGATACAAAAATTTTGCAAATCACGTGATCAATGACGTCATAAATGACGAATTTGTCTATCTCAGCAACCAATAAAGATAGAAACGTCAAACCAAAACCGAACTGTAGCGGAGGGTGGCGCAAAACAAGCGATACAAAAATTTTGCAAATCACGTGATCAGTGACGTCATAAATGACGAATTTGTCTATCTCAGCAACCAATAAAGATAGAAACGTCAAACCAAAACCGAACTGTAGCGAAGGGTGGCGCAAAACAAGCGAAACAAAAATTTTGCAAATCGCGTTATTAATGACGTCACAAATGACGAATTTGTCTATCTCAGCAGCCAATAAAGATAGAAACGTCAAACCAAAACCGAACTGTAGCGGAGGGTAGTGGAAAACAAGCGATACAAAAAATTTGCAAATCACGTGTTTAATGACGTCATAAATGACGAATTTGTCTATCTCAGCAACCAATAAAGATAGAAACGTCAAACCAAAACCGAACTGTAGCGGAGGGTGGCGCAAAACAAGCGATACAAAAATTTTGCAAATCACGTGATCAATGACGTCATAAATGACGAATTTGTCTATCTCAGCAACCAATAAAGATAGAAACGTCAAATCAAAACCGAACTGTAGCAGAGGGTGGCGCAAAACAAGCGATACAAAAATTTTGCAAATCACGTGATCAATGACGTCATAAATGACGAATTTGTCTATCTCAGCAACCAATAAAGATAGAAACGTCAAACCAAAACCGAACTGTAGCGGAGGGTGGCGCAAAACAAGCGATACAAAAATTTTGCAAATCACGTGTTTAGAAACTTTACCGAGAAAGTCTTTAAACATAGCTTTATATACAACAACTTGTTGAACAACATGTTGAAAAAGTGGAACATGTTCAACTTACCCAACAACATCTTGAACAACATGTTGAACATGTTGAACAACATGTTGGTTGAATATGTTGAACAACATAATAAACATGTTGAACATGTTGTTCAACATGTTGTTGAACATGTTGAACGTGTTGTTGAACATGTTGTTAAGCATGTTGTTGAACATGTTGAACAACATTATGACGTCATTCCAACACGCGCGCTCTCTATCAAAAAAATGACCCAAAAACCCCATGACAGTTCTACACCACCCTATGACGTCACTTCCTGGCGTTGAAACCCCATGACAGTTCTACATCACCCTCAGTATGACGTCCCTTCCTGGCGTAGTTTCATCCTTTTTACCCTACTACATATGCTCTGATAAATGTAAACAAATGCTAAATATTTTAATCTCAAATTGGTCATACTGATAAATGAAAGCGGAGAATATTCCTGCTCTATAACTTTCATTAATAAAAAACAGCAATTATTTTCAGGAAAAAAACATATTTTAAAAAATAAATAAATGAAATTGAAATTGAAATAAATTTGGCTGTACGATTCCTATTTTTGCATTCAGCGCTTGGTCGCACGCTTCCTACTTTAGAAGATGAAGAATCGCCGAGCCCTATGTTTGCCAAGCGAATACAGGTCAGTAGTTGTCTCAGGGGGTATGAACGAGAGGGCTTTCTTTAAGTGTTTGTTCCCTTGTTCGAATATAATATGGTGCTTGAGACTGGATCGTAACCATACCGTTCTGAAAAGAAAAATGGGCAGTCTGGATCTGAATCTAAAGAAACCTGGATATTTTTCGTTTTATATTTTTCGTTTTATATTTTTCATTTCCTTTTTCCTCTCTGCAGGTTAAACGTAGTATGGGGGAGGCAAATGAAGAAGACGAAGGGGACGACACATTAAGTCAAATTGTTGAGCACCCCAAATCCCCCTGTCAGAGATACCACGCACCAAGTGATTCGCCGACCGCACTGCCACCTATGTTCCACAACAGCATGCCTTCACCGATACCACGCAGAGAAGCGCTGTCACCGCTCAATCACGCGCCCAAAACCAGCAAACCCAAAAAGAACAAAGCAAATAAGTAATCAGTTTATTTGTTCAATTCAATAGGGCCGTTGTTCACAAAAGCTAACTGTACAGTTAAACAATTTCCGTTAACTGCTTCTATAGTTAACGGAACTCTTGAAAATGAATTAATTTTACTTTTCTGTTAGAACATAGTCCTGTAAAAATTGTTTGTGTTATTAAGCTAAATCAGCTGATGACCCATGTGCAGTGTAGAGTGCACAGATATCTTTTGTGAATGTCAGCGCTGGTGCTTTCACGATTTACAGAACGTCACAGCGAAAACAGTGAAAATTGAAAAATTATTATTATTATTATTATTATTATTATTATTATTATTATTATTATTATTATTATTATTATTATTATTATTATTATTATTATTATCAGCAGTAGAAGTAGCAGTAGCAGTAGCAGCAGTAGTAGTAATTTATTTCCTATTTAGGAAGCGCTTCTCGTTTGAACTTGACTGAAAATTAAAATTAGGGTCACAGAACAGATTTTTTGCTTCGTTTAAACACTCCGTTAATATGACTTCATCTAAACGTGTACCTAAACCTTAATCTAATTTCTCCACACAATAATTCAATTAATTACAATTTTGAATAAATCTGTGAAATCCAAATGGAATGTAATCCGAATATTGTCCTTAATCAGGAACAAGATTGGGAGTGAGCCGCTTCCTTTCCCTCACGAGAGAAGGGTTCCCGAAGGAGCAGGACGACCACTACCCAAGGTCAAAATAAAGCCCAAAGAAACGGAAACTGTGCCGGTAGAATCAAATGTCGCAATGCCCTGTGGTCGTGTGACCAAAGTGAAACTAGCTGTTATTTTAGGTAAACATGAATGTTTATTATTTTCATACAAAAAGCGCATACTTCGTGTTTTGGTAAACCGCCCATGAAATATCTCTGACGAAAGATGATCTCTTGGCAGGTTTTTTGAGAAACCCATTTAAAGAATCCCGAAATTGTTTTTAGAGCACTGTTTTCAACTCTTTATACACCGCACGTTTGGAGAAAACCGAACACGTTGCTTATGGGTAATTACTGGTCACGTCCGCAATATTTTATTATTATTCCTATTATTATTATTATTATTATTATTATTATTATTATTATTATTATTATTATTATTATTATTATTATTATTATTATTATTATTATTATTATTAATATATAATGAAGTGTATAATAGTATAGTTTTTGGGATCAAAGAATAAAGCTCTTTATATAACCGCATTTTAATGTACTTTTTTGTTAAATTAATTTAATTTATTTCATTATCTAATGCACTCTGACGGTTTCAGGTTTTGTGGCCTGTGGGCTGGTGATAGTTGGGTTAATCATTGGAATAATTATACTTCTGCTGGATAAAAATTCAAGCTGAACCAACAGCGAGTACAATGGGTATATTTATTGTCTTTTGCCAACTGATTAAACAACAGTCAGTTATTTGATGTTGTTGAACCTTGTCTTTGAATGTTGTTTAGAACTAGGCACGTAAAATCTCTTTACTATTTTCTATGTATCAGTGCATCTACCAATTTTCCAGCCGAATTCTGTGAACTCACAAAAGACTGTTGTTTTAAAATAAAGCCTGCATGATTTTTTTCCAGAAATCCTACTTTTAAACAGGATATATTTTTAGGTAATACTAATGACTTTTGGTTGTAGTTGACATGTTTCACCTGGAATATGATGCAGTCTTTTCAGCCAATACCAGTCCACTTCTCTGTGCCACGTGATTAAGTCACGTGTCTGAAGATTGCACGTTTAGGCTGCAACAATAGAACTCCATGAGAATTCCTTGACAGAGTTTCTGTGTGGTGGCAATTTTCCTGGCGTCATCATTCAAGGCTGTACCAATTGTACTATTGTTACATGCCTCGGGTGGATGCTGTAATCTGATTGGTCGATTGATGGGTCAATAATTCTTCATTGTTGACCGGAATGTCGATAGGTACTGCCAAGCGCCACTAAATCGTACCACAAGTTTTTGTGACATGCGGCTACATCAATTATAGTATTAAAACGTGACTTGGGTGAATGCTGTTATCTGACTGGTCTATTGATTGGTGTAATTTTTAGCATTTATTGACTTATAAACATGAAGCATTATTGACCAGTAATGAAACTGTTGACCTAAGCTCAACATTTTCTCACTGATCAATCACGCTTCATGTTGACTCAAAATAGGTCAATATGTGCTAATTCCTATACAAAACGAGGGCTGTCTTCCAATTGAGCGTTGAAGTCCCTATAATATTGTAACCGAAAGCACGTGATCCTTGAATACGCCCTTCGGCTGTCGATTTAGAAAAGGCAGTTGCACGTGTGAAATATGGAGAGGCCTGTGATATTTTTTGCTTA
>OX457030.1:62124145-62168812 GCA_949752745.1 Protula sp. h YS-2021
TAATTTAAATTAACTTCCACTATTTCATACCTCTTGCTCGACTTTTCATGTACGTCAGCAAGGTTTTTAGTGTATCTTTTGGTAGGTCACTTTCATCAACTTTAATCCAATCAAGAATTTGGATATTGTTGCCAATAAATTTCTGTCGAACACTTTGAATTCCTTGTTCGCAGCGATTGTAAACCATTGGAGCAAAGAACATAACTTTCTTCCAATTGTACTTTTCAAAAATCTAAAATATATTCACTGTAAAATTACTTACTAATTCATGCACACGTTTTAGCAAGACTTTTATGCCTATTGGAAAGAGAAAGTAATTTATTATAAAGAGTTTACATGATGTGCACTGTCTTCAATATATATAATACCGAAATTCCACTGGGCAAAAGTTCGGGTTTAGTTAAAAAACTAGTCCAGTGTATATGGTGATGTAAATTACCGTTAGTTATCGAATGCAAACTTACTTCGACGAATGCTTGACCAACATATTTCTGGTTATCAGCTATCCGCACTAGGGTGCTGTATGCAGACTTATCGTTAAAAATTGGTTCATTAGCTAGGGTGGAAAACAATGGAATGTCTTTATACGCTAAATAGCGCCCTGTTCCCTCGATTGCTGAAACATAAAGAAGACAAAATTAGCTTATATTCGACCTAGTGTTGACTCTTAAAATAGGAAAGGCATCTGTTATTAAGCGAAATCTTTTAAAAAGAATGATAGTTAGCACTGGATACTGCATACTGAATATGTGTTGTATTAATTCCATACATTTGCGTTTTAGTGACCTTAATTGCACTTACAGCGATTGTTCTGCACTTTTATTTTATTGCACAAAACAAACGCAGATGTAACAGAATTGAAATTAAGTTTCAATTTAAGACTATTGATTTGATTTGGTTCATGTCATGTTGAAAACTTATTGGTTTCCCCTTTTGTTCTGGCACAGTATGGTTCACATTTTTGTCAAATACAGTATGGTTCACATTTTTGTCAAATACAGTATGGTTCACATTTTTGTCAAATACAGTATGGTTCACATTTTTGTCAAATACAGTATGGTTCACATTTTTGTCAAATACAGTATGGTTCACATTTTTGTCAAATACAGTATGGTTCACATTTTTGTCAAATACAGTATGGTTCACATTATATTTTAGAATTTTTGGCACATGACAATCTTGCAAATTTAACGTTATATTTCTGCGAAAACCCTACCGGAAGAGCAGCGCATTCCAAATATGACGTCAATATCCAGTGGTTCAAGGTCAAGTGTGCGCTTTAGCGCTACATCCTGCCGTTCACATCCGTCATCCAGATAAACGATGCTTTCAGCAGAAACGTGCAATCATTTTTAAAATAGCATGCTAAAGAATTAGCAAAATAAGATAAAATGAACTGAATGGAATATATTTGAAATATAAAAAGGATTGACTTGATACTCTAAGCCATATTTAATCTTCCATTTCTTTTAATATCATTTATTTTTGATGAGCAAAGAAATAAAAGAAAAAAAACCTACTCAAACGAGTACTTCTTTAGATGATTGCTTTTAGGGCAAAATTTTTCTAACGCCATCAAGACTGTTGCTCCCGCCCTGGCCCAGGGATATGGCAGTGCACCCGGTCGTTCAAATATTACCGACAATGCTATAGTAAACACACGGTTTCGATTATAGCCATCTAAACGTGCAGTCAAGTTGTACTCGTTATTTAAGTTGTCAAACACACGAATTCTGTCCAGTAGGTTACAATCTAGGGTAGTGAGAAATGTAAAGCATTTATTTCAATAACATTTGGTAATGCTTTAATCGTACTTGTTTTGTTTCATACAATATTCATCTGTTTCCGGCAATACTGGGCTATTTACAGGTGCATTTGGCATTTGATAGTTTTTTGTCACGATTATGATCTAGATATTTCTAAATCTACACTATCTTTTAACCTTTCACGCATTCCTTGGCTGTTTTGTTTTTGTGTCACTTAATCAAAACTGGTACTAATTAAAAGCGCGATTGAGCGTATGAAAGGAACTATTCATTCATACCAATCACCATTATATATTTATATAATATATGATGTCACGCTTATTGATTCCCCGTCGTCGAGTAGTGCAAAACGGGGGGACTATTGAATTCGCGTCCGTCCGTCCGTGCATTTGTCGAGCCGCCCCTCTGTCCGTCCGTCTGTCAACATTCCGGATAGGATGTCTTTTGTGCGATAGATCTCAAAGAATACCGGAGGGATTCCATCTAAACCTTGCATGGGGAAAGAACATAGATTGCAGTTGTGCCTCCAGTGGAAAAATTTGTCCCAGTTACTTTGTCGAATTCCTGGAATTGCACGCCTGTGGGGGACTTAGTCAGTTTCACTAACATACTTTTTTTTAAATTCTGTACAACTAATTGTACATTTTGTACTACGAATTGCTCATTCCTGAATTGTGATAGTCATGAAATGTGAAACGTTAGGATCATATTGTAGGAAATAAAAATAGTTTTAAAAAATACAGATAATAAGGTCGGCCTGAATCTCGACTAAACAACTAAGGTGAATGATGTGAAATACAAGCATTTTATAGATTAGCTGCATAGACTAGCTGCCATTATTATCAGATCTTTGTTTATAGGTTTCTCAATAAAGTAAACACATACTAAACTGCTGGCAAGTTTTCCAGTCCTACTAAAAGATATTTGCATTAAACTGCTTTGAAATAGGTCGAAATTATTCATACCTGTATATGCATATGCTGTACTGCATAGACTAGCTATAAACATAGACAAAGCAAGCAGCTGCATGTCTGTCAAAATGTGTTACAGAGAAAATAATTAAATGAGTATTATTATAACGTCTAATCACTCCATAGTTAATTGCTCAATTGCATTATTTGTTTTTCTTTTTATTGCTAGACAGTATTATAATTTTATTATTTTTTATTTGCAATCCATCACGGTAATTGATGACTTCAATATTTGAAGCTTTGTGTAAGTGTAATGCAATAATCATATAATTTTAGCGAAGTTGAAAAAATTAAAATGGAATTAATGCTTAATGCATAATGCATAATTAAAAAATATTTGTCATATTATTCAGAATATAATAATGTGACAATAAAGTCAAGATAAAACCTTCACATTAAAGTAAATCTTATTAGTAGTAACTTTTTCCTCTACATAACCTTTGCTAATTTTGTGCATTTTAAAACTGAGTTGTATTTATCAGCAAATACTACTTACCTGAAAAGAAAAAAACAACTTACTCTGAAATGTAAATGGCTTTTTAAAAATATTTGTTTCCAGTTATCGGATTGATAAAAGTGAAATCTATATCTATATCTATAGCACTTTTCAATGCTTTCTCTCTGCAGTCCTGTTTCAATTACAGAATATGAATAATATATCTATAAAATCATATTTATGGGTCACAAATTAAAAAAAAAGACAGTTTTACGTCATTGGTTGCATTCGATCGATACCAGATAAAAAAAGTATAATAAACACTTTCCCAGAAATGAATAAAATTGTTTTGTAATTTAATGTTTCTTTGATAAAAAAAATATTATTACTGAAGTGCTAACCATTAATTACGTGAAGCTAATAAATCGCTTTAGCTTGATGGGTAGTATTTTAATGTCTGAATTTATCTTACATTTTCATTTCTGTTAAGAAGCTGCAGAATTTTTTTGTCGATTGTGCAATTATTTATACCAATTTTGCGGGGTTATTCTTAAATTTAGGAATGAAATGTGCAATAGATATTGTCAGAAGATTTTTGACATCACTACCTCCTCTGTCCAAGGTTTTAATAGCACACGGTTATGTGGATACCACACAGGCGATACCATATTCACAGCATGTATCAATATAGGGGGTGGGTAAGACTCAGGAGCACTTCGGGTGCCCCTCTACAAGGCATGGTCAATCACGAGACATTTAGATCAAGTGTCGCACGTGTAAAACTCCACGCGTTGATTTGGATGGCACGCTCACGTCGGTGACAGCGTATACGGTGTGCCTGCACGAAGCGACCCTAGTGTACAAGCCGGCTGATATCCTGGCCGCCATATAAACCACAAATAACGTGTGTAACGGTGAATCAGTATTTTGATGAAATAACTAAGTTTTTTTTACTGTAAGACTAACTGACATGAAAAAATATATTGGGAATTTGTCACGAAGGTGTAATAAAAAATAAGTTATTGACGCGGGCTTTGAGAAAAGTAGGGCACGAACTCGAAGGGAGAATGCCGCACTTTTCTCAAAGCCTTAACTTTTATACCGTATCTGAGTACTTTTATACGGTTATGTAAAACACGATGCTCAACAGTCTAAGTTTTTTCTCGAATTTCGATTGGGGAAAGAATCTTGACTTCGCGTCTAGACCTATAAATTTGCAATTTGCCTGCCTCACTTATTAAAATTATTTTGATACTTTAAAATTTTCCATTTAGTCTTCACATTTGTATCATATTTGGGATGTGATTTTCTCTTTTTTCAAAATTTCATAATTTTTGTGTTTTTTTGCCAAATGAGCTGAGGTGTTGCCATAATCGTCCTGCGCGTGACGTCAATGGCACTGTTGTCAAGCAATCAATTACCACGTCATCATACCTTGACATCATCCATTAACCTCAGCTGCACTGCTGTCAAGGAAACACTTTACCACATCATCACACCGTGACGTCACCATATTGACGTCAACTGCACTATTGTAAAGGAAACACGGTACCACGTCATCACAGCTTGAACGTCACTGCATTGACGTCAACTGCACTATTGTCAGGCAAACGCTTTACCACGTCATGACGTAAGTGCATGGTGGAATGGTGTCTGACGAATGTCCAACTCAAAAAAAAAATCGCCCGAAGAAGCGGGTTTACCAGTCAAACTTTGTGTGAAAACGAAGTTCAGCAGTCTAATTTTTTGTGGAATTTCGTGGGGGGGGGGAGATAGGGGCTACCCCCTTCACATTATATTGTATTATATGGTATAATATTTCACATTACAGTGTGATGCTCCGCATTACGGTGCATTGCTTTACACTTTGGTGCAGCGCTTCACATTATGGTGCAATGCTTCACGTTACAGTGTAATGCAAGAGCGCATTGTGAGCACCCTCTCCAGCCTTCTTGACTGTTTTATTTTATTTCAGGGGTTAGGTAAACCAATGGGGAAAAAACGGGACTGAGAATTCTTGTGCGGTATTGGGAATGGTCCGGTATTTCAGGGTTTGCCCAGAATGAGATTTTACTGTATTATTCGAGCCATGGTTGTATGGTTGTGTGTGGTTTTAACGCGTTTAAAGTTTACAACCGAACATTTTTCATATTTTTCACTTTCCTTCAATACAAGAAAAACAACGAAATGAATTTTTATAGAGACTTACTTAAACCACACTGACATCTAAAAAAGAAGATTTTGTAATTTGATTTATTACATTTTTCAGAATATTTCCTTTTATATCATTTTACAAGTTTTCTGTCGTACAGAAAACTTACTATCAAACTTTTGTCACCTTTTTAAGATGCCTTTTGGTCAAAAATTTTCCTAGACCTAAATAAAAATATAATACTGATAAAATCATTTTCGATGTGCGCCATCTGTTGATCAACAATGTAAACATTGTCGCGGAAGAGCTGTGTTGTCGATTTCCTCACCCGCTCAAAATATAACATTACACGCAGTCTCGTTAACAGACCTAAACGAAACTTTTTTTATGAGAACACCCTTAAAATAAATTTTTAAAAAAGCAAAAGAAGAAGGAAGATAAATACTTAATAACAACGCTTATAAACTGGGACTACGCTAGCCTTTACCGTTGATGTTGATGTGACAGAATTGCTCATTTTATGCGGACTTTTGGTTTTTATTCTTGAATAATTTAGGTGCTATTTATTGCCTAAATAAAAGTGTGGGCCTCGTTTTTTTTCAGAAAAAAAAAAGATTTTTAAATAAATTTGTTCAATTAGGATATATAATATAAAAAATTAACGAGGTTCATAAACGACTGTGGCACACGAAGGTGGTATAAGGGGGTGGCACACGAGGGTGTAATAAGAAGGTGGCACACGAAGGTGGTGTACGAGGGTGGTATAAGAGGCTGGCATACGAGGGTGGTATACGAGGGTGGCACACGAGGGTGGTATACGAGGGTGGCACACGAGGGTGGTATACGAGGGTGGCACACGAGGGTGGTATAAGAGGGTGGCACACGAGGGTGGTATAAGAGGGTGGCACACGAGGGTGGTATAAGGGGGTGGCATACGAAGGTGGTGTAAGAGGGTGGTATACGAGGGTGGTATACGAGGGTGTCACACGATGGTGGTATAAGGGGGTGGCATACGATGGTGTAAGAGGGCTGCATACGAGGGTGGTATATGAGGGCGGCATACGAAGCTGTTATACGGAAGGAGTCACGAGCGTTGTTTTATTGTGAAATCACAACATTAGAAGCAAGATTAAAAAAGAAAAGAAAAAAACAAAGAAGATGCTACAAACTCCGGAAACACATAGACATATGGAGACATCATGAGCTACTGTATCCTTCGGGGTTTTTTTAATGCGGAAGCATACCAACAACTAAAAACATAAACCTGCTTTGATTTATTTATATAGTTATTTTACATTTGAAGGGGTCCATGCATAAACTTGATAACTCCACTTATCAGGAAAATGCACTATTACCACCACGGTATTTCTTGGCTTCTGTTCTATCACATATGTAAGTCTTACACCTCAAAACCGATTAGAAGTGGGCATTTTTGAGAAAAATACGATGGGAAAAACCTATGTTTGTTACTAAAATTTCAAACTTTAAAGGCGTTTTTCTCCACTGCTGATAACTGCAGTTATCAAGTTTATGCATGGACCCCTTCATTTATTATCAACTAATATTCCACCGAAAATCTACACCAACTAAATCATTAAACTGTTTATTGTGTGGTTCAAAATAATCCTTCAATTTCTGCCACACTGCCGGATCTACCGGAGGGTGCGCGCGTCCCTTGCTCTCACCCAGGCACGTATCGCGCCCGCGCCAGTCCCGCCAACAAAAATAACCCTTCTCTTTACTATAATAAAAATTATCTTCAGTTATATTATGACGTATGCCAAGAAATTGTTCCACTTTGTAGATTTCGCTGGCAGGGTTTTTAATCAAGGCGTCGCCGTCGACAACATGGATCTGTCGTCTCGGGAAATGGTTGAGCCACATATCCATCCGCTCGTGATATCTGGATCCGACGATGCCTTTGTACGTGCTGTTCACTTCGCCATTAGGCATGATGGCATATTCCTGTCAATCAAGCAACTTAAATTTCAATTTCTATTAAAAAGGATCATAAACCACTCGTCTTTGTTATTATTAACATGACATACAATTGGCAATTTAAGTAGATCTGTTTTGTTTTTATCTCAAATACATTGAAAGATATTTTTATTACACACTGAGAAAGAAACTTCGTGGAGCTTTCCTCATCTTGACCCAAATCAATCATGTAAGATGCATACAGTTCACTAATATAAAACTCAAAATGTATCAAATAAAAAATAAGTCAATTAGTGATTTCTTCTTCAACCTTCGCAAACCATTTCGCTCGCAAATATTTTTCGCCAAAACGTAAGCCAGTTCGATGTTATGTCAACGTCAAACTCGGTTCACTAGACGTATGATTGGTTACCTCGAAAGTCTTGCTGGATTGATATTTATAATCCCGCTGCAGGTAACTGCTCACTGCTCTGGATACAGGCTCCTTGACAATGACCATGAGCTTTATACTGGCATTCATGGCTTTTATCCTCTCCGGCACATAGGGTAAGCTGAAGTATCGCGGTGTCTTCTCAATGGTAAGCTGGTCCTCGCGTGACAATGGCATCTCATCCAAATAATAAGCTCCCCCTACCATACAAACAAATGCAGTAATTAATATCTGTTTGAATGAGTACAATTTCTTACATGCAAAATGTCCGATCCTCAGAGGGAGGACGAAATCGTTTTTTTTTTTTAGCTCGCAGTCACTTATTTTTCTGCTTGACTGAAGTTGTTTATATTTAGACTAAATAATTAAACAAATTATGGGCGAACTTTTTGAAGCTTCATGGATCTTTTCTAATTTGCGATTTTAAGAATGATCATTTCGAATCAGATTTGTTGAGAGCAACTCTTTTGACAAGGAATGAAATGTGCACATTTCACAGGGGTCCATTTCACCGAGATACATTTCACAGGGGTGCATTTCAAAGAGGTGCATTTCACAGGGGCACATTTCATATATGTACATTTTACAGGGGTACATTTACCAGAGGCACATTTCACAGGGGCACATTTCACAAGAGTACATTTCACAGAGGCACATTTCACAGGGGTACATTTAACAGAAGCAACATTTCATAGGGACACATTTCACAAATGCACATTTTACAGGGGCACATTTACCGGAGACACATTTCACAGAGACACATTTCACATGGGCACATTTCGAAGGAACACATTTCACAGAGGCAACAGCTATGCCATTCGTACCACCGGCTTATCAAGCACGTGACAAACGATTTAGTCTTCATGAATGTAGTTCACAGATAAAGCTTTACATACCTTTGGCATAATTCAAACTGAAGAATTCGGTTTCGTTTTTCGCCGTCACGACGTCAGGGTGTAGTCCGAGGTACGTCAGCAGGGCCCGTGTTCCACATTTGCCCACACCTATCATAATGCAATGCGGCAGCCTGCGACTTAGGCCCGCCCCATAATTACGCCTCTCATTATAACGCTTTACAAATGTTTTTAACAGATCAGAACTCCTTACCACCGGGTCAATGTTTGCATTCTCGGAACACAAGTCATATTTTCTATAAATAGTTGTGTATTTCAGAAAGAGAAATAATGCAAGCATTAATATCGCGAAGTGTTTCGATTTCAGTCTCATTTTCTTATACATCCGCAACATGGTTTTAAATGCCAAAAACTTTTTACTAAAATATTAAATCACGCTTTAGAAGTAAGAACTTTTTCTGGAAGAGGTTCGGTTTGTGGAGCATTATTTGACGCCGTGAGCATGTAAGTCCAGACACTTGTGATGTCCTTGAAATAATTTATGCGTTTAAGAATTTACACGAAAATGCCAGATATCTCACTGCAGAGGTACTGAGATAAATATTACTGAAATATCCAACGAATAAAGAGTACACAATTCGTAGTATAATCAATGTTACTTGTGCTCAGTGTTTGTCCGTGAAGGTTCACTACCCCGTGGTACTTCATGTGCCTGGGGCAAAGCTCAACAATCGGATTATTTGCATTGATCCTAAAAGCAAAGGGGGACAGAGGGACGTTGTGTTCATGTGTCGTTCTTATTAACGGCTCCTGGCCAAGCAAAAAACAAAAACACACAAGATAATCATTTAATAAGTATGAAAACAAGTTCTCTTTTTTTCGAAAAATTTTCAATAATAAAGGGTAAAGTGAGTAATACTCCAAGAAGAACCATGCTGCGCATGGTTCTAGCAGTCCTCAGTGACTGCAAACCACTCTAACAGTCCTCAGTGACTGCAAACGATTCTAACAGTCCTCAGTGACTGCAAACGATTCTAACAGTCCTCAGTGACTGCACATGGTTCTAACAGTCCTCAGTGACTGCACATGGTTCTGACAGTCGTCAGTGACTGCACATGGCTCTGACAGTCCTCAGTACCTGAAAAACTGAGGCGAGAAAAAAGAGCTCTGTTTGTTATCCCCAGTTTTATCATTAAAGTCGCAAAAAAAAAGAACAAACAAACAAAGCAAAACCAAATTAAAAAAGCAGTGACCATTACCGGGGGTCGGAGGGGGGGGGGGGGACTTGATGTTGTAGGTGTTGCCATAAGTGTCTAAAAGGGGGGGGGGGGTAATTTTGAGATTAGATGTGGTTCACGCGAAGTGCCAATTTCGTTAAGAAAGGGTGTAATTTTCATTCTGTACTCCAGTTTACCATAAGCAGGGGGCATCTTATGAACTACACTCCGCGTTTGGTTTGAATAGGGTTTGTTATTTCTAAATTAAAGCTCAGCATCTTGAAATCGTTTTAGAAAGCTATTGGTACGCATGGTAAGCATTTGGTACGTGTGTGGCCACCAGTTGACCGGTGGAATGTAAAAAATTTGAGTAAAAAAAGAGAGAAAAGAAAGAAATCGACCGGCCAACCGGGGGTATAAATTTTCAGGTACTATTTACCCGGAAGGCGGAAAAAATACTGAACATAGCCTTTCAGAAATTTGTCCTAAGATGTTATGCAATCGCATTTCAAAACCAGACACACTTCAAATTCTCCGAATTAGCTACTTACAAAATGACAATATAAGTGTTTTGTTCAATCATTAACTCATATTTGGGAAAGAAACGAAAAAAGAAGTTTTACCAATGCCGGATCGCCGAAATTTTCAAAAATAAAAATGGTTGACTCTTGACGAGTCTTATTTTTTATGAGAAAAAAGATCGCCCGTCCCCATGGGCGAGGAGGGAGAAAGCATTTGGTGCCATTGTGTCACCACGCGTGTTCAGAAAGACTCGGACAAAGGGATTGATGTGAAGTCATACGCGATCCACGCAATGTCAGTTTCGTTAAAAGGGGGGTTAATGATACCCCCTCCTCCACGGGGCAAGCCCGCAGGGTCATTTTTTAAAGGTGGGATGATAAACAAGGCTATTTCCTTCTTGGTATGACCGTCTTATATACAGCATCAACAGGGCTTATCTTGCCAGGGTGTGCATTGTTTGCACTGGGGGCTTCGATCGATGTTTTTTTGTGATGTTAACAGAAAGATCGCAGTTCTCTTACTAGCCAAAACATTTCCAATCCAATCTAACCTTCAAGTTTGCGGCAGCAAAAAGGAGAAAGGGGATTAAGTCACGGTTAAAACATTCAAAACAGCGTATTCTGTTGTCAGAAAATCCCGAAACGACAGAATACACTGTTTTGAATCTTTCAACCGACTTAAAACAGGCCACCATGGGAAAATAGCGTGTTTTCCTAACAAAGAATCCACATTAATTATTTTACGAATCCGCGCTAAATACAAGAATAGAATGCTCATAATTATGCCATTAAACTGACAGGCTTCTCATTATGTGTGTTAAGAAACTGCTGATATAATATCATTCAATTCACAAATAGTCTTGTGCTTTAGTACTCTTCTGTAACAATTCAGAGAATATATGGCTTTCTCAGGAACAGATTAATGAACATTTGCTGTTAGGAATTTATATCTTGAAACCAACTACAATTCACAAACAGGCAATCGCAAGGTCGTCAAGAGTTCTCTGGACCAGATGTTGATTATTGGAAATCTATAGAGTAAGATTTATGAAACATTTCATGCTGTCAATTCACCTCCGTAGTGTAGTGGTTCAGATGTTCGCTTGGTAAGCGAAGGTACCACAGTTCAAAACCCTCTGGCCACATTTCATACGAGACTACAAATTAATTCTTCACTAACACTGAACGCAAATGGACTTCGTACCTCTGAATTAGAAATCATGCGGCCGGACCGGCGAAATTCAGTTAGATACCGCTCTTATACCAGATGGAAAATTAGTGTGGATTCGTAACTCAGAAACAGGCTCAAGACAATAGGAAGATCACCGACCGTATTTTACCTACCTAGAAAGCTGTGTGACGGATCGCGTTGTGTAAGTTTCCTTTTTTTGTGTGTATGTTACAGGCAAACTGTCAAATCAGGCAGTTTTCAAAATGCCTGGATCATTCAGTCATTTTGTAGGTTACCTAAAATTTTTAAAATTGACAGTGTTAAAAGAAAGGACTAATTTGCTTTTAATTGTTCGACATAAAAGGTAAATGACCTACTCCTGGTTTTCTTAGCCTTGATATTACCAGATCTATGGAGATAAACTTATTATTAACTTGCAGATTACTAACTTGGATAACAGTGTCATGTTAATTGCTAACAAAAAAGTGCGAACCAAATTATATTTCCTAACGCAGTTGTAGAGATCAGGAGCAGACAGAGACGACCTACTAAACTTCTACAAAGCAGTCGTAAGATCGCAGCTGGTATATCCGTACCTGCCTGACGAGCAAGTATTACAAAAGAGCAGACAAATCATTTAGAGCACAAACAAAAGTGAGCTCTTCAAATTATCAATCCTGAAGAAACCTATGATCAATCCCTGCTGTCATTCAACTTGCAACACTGGAAGAAAGAAGAAAACACATCTGCGATCAGATCATGTTTTTCAGTAAAATTCAAGACAGGAACGACAAAATCAACAAAGTTTTGCTAAAATCTAGACCGTCATTGTACACAATATTCAATCCCAAAGTAAATACAACACCAAGAATTCATTCATTCCCTTCTCTCTTTTTTAATTTTTAATGACTGCTACCTATCAGAAGAATAGTCGTAACTACATTATTGCCAAATATGGATCATCGTTCTTCCGTAATTATGTACTTTCGAACGCAATTCAAACCTTGTGGCTGCGAGTTTCGAAATAAAATGATATCTTATCTTTTATTTATCTTGGGGTCGAAATTGCAAATTTTAACTTCCGAAGGTCTATGTTTTTGCTTCCGATAATGACATTGTAAGAACGGGATCTTTGCAATTTACTATTATTTTGCTCTAAATTGTCATTGCAAATTTTCGTTCATTCGCAGTTCATTCGAACCCAACGTTACCCGCAGTTCCTATAAGATAAAACAGTGAGTTTCCCTGGTGAATAGCCGTGAGGTATTATAAACCAAACGACTTAATATCCTGTTTCAAATTTTATGGGAACAGTATGAAACAGATCAAAATCTGAATTTTTGCGCCTCATATAGTTCTCTTAAATTTTACCAAAAATAACTATATATCCTTCAGTTTTAGATAAAGCAGTAATTACTTTAGAAATGCTTGAATGTTTTTTAAATGAATAATTTCTTTTAATACCCTTCTTTTTTAATTATTAATGGACTTAATGTGATAAATTGATGGAGTTTGATTTTTAATTCTTAGTTGGGGTCATTTGATTTCAATATTGATGTATATTAAGGTTTTTTCAATTAAAATCTTTCACAATATTTTAAAACGCTAAACCCAGTTTACAACTAAATTGATAAAAATCATTCATAAGATTTATTTTCTGATTGAAAAGGCATTCTATATAGTAATCCCTTTATAACTTGACGTCATCTTATTATATTATTACTCAAAGTTTATTGCAAGGAGATAGATTTTGCTGTTCAAATGATAATAAGTAAGTATAAATTAAAACATCACACTGTGATCCAAGCTAGAAAGGTTCTTTCTTGTCAAATGGTTAATTTCATTGTTACAAAGAACGAGTAAACCCTAAACAACACAACAAAGTAAACACCATTTCAGGTAAAATGTCATATTTTGGAGCATCAAAACCAACCACTTTACGAAATGGTCCAAAATCTGATGCAGTTTACAAACTGACTGAAATTTTCAAGCACTTCGCAAACTGCCTGATTTGACATAAGGAAGTTCTACTGTGGGAAGAACAAAAAACCACCACGTTTTGTGTGATCTGGGACGACGATATTTAACCATTGTGTGTTTTATTAGCATCGAGGTATTCCATCAAGCTAGATTTTAACAATGAACTTGTGCCGTGAAAATATTGTGCCGTAAATGTCGTTTATGTCGTTAGTGTCGTAAATACCGATCTACTTAAAAAAGCAACAAAAAAGCGCAAATCTTTAACGACTGATTCTAACACTAAACGTAAATCCTAAATCAATTTTACCTTGTTATATCTTGACTTAAATCTTTAATGATTTTATAAATAAATAACTAACTCAACTCACAAGCACCAAACATTTTTAGTCTTACCAATTTTGTGGGACCTTTTCTTATTCCTGGTCACGTACCATCCGTAAACTTGAAGCTATTTTGCCAAGGAGCGGGAGGAAACTATTTTTATGCTAAAGAAATAACGCGACTTGAGCAGTGTCACACAGTGTCCTAGTTTCAATTTAATTTAATTACTTAAACCACTATTTCAGTTACTCACGTCAACAATTAAGTTATTGATATTACAATATTAATATGACAATAACAGAACAAATTGCAGTCAGAATTAAATTACTCACATTATAAATGCACATTTCTATATCTGTTTCAATTTTAGTATCAAAAATTCAACATTTAACACTTGAATACAATAGACTTGAAAATATCATTTCATAAAAAAATGGTTGTGCTTTCGTTGCAATCGAATACAACGTTTCTCTTTTAAAAAAGTGACATGTAGATACAACCATGGGCGAAATTTATGCTCTTTACACAGAGTGGCTTTAACAGATTTTAGCAGATTAGGCTGAGCCACCCACTGCGGTACATTAAGCCAGATTTTTTATTTATACAGCGGCTCAAACAAATTTAGCAAAGCTAGGCCGCCCTAAGCCGAGCTTTATTCAAA
Source organism: Protula sp. h YS-2021 (assembly GCA_949752745.1). Taxonomy (NCBI): domain Eukaryota; kingdom Metazoa; phylum Annelida; class Polychaeta; order Sabellida; family Serpulidae; genus Protula; species Protula sp. h YS-2021. Next base: position 62,138,564 of record OX457030.1, read on the forward strand.
CAACAGATGTAAAGTTGTCACTCAGGTTATTGGCAAAAGCTGCAGATGGCAAATGCTCTGTTGACATTGCATTAGAAAGATAAGCCTCAGTGCTTGGAGGACAGGTGTAAAATCCAGAGTATCCAAAACAAATTGTCTTTGATTTTCGCATAAAAAACTCTTTATATTTCACACCAAGTACTAAGTCCTAGTCTGAAACTTAATGGGATGTTCGGCGATTGAAATGGTCGCAGTTTTTCCATGTGAAAGGTGAAAAATAAACAGTAAAAGATCGGAGCTTTATCAGGCTAAGGAACTGAAAGCGCACATAATTATCAACCTAAAAACAGCTTTTCGTAATTTAAAAGAGCAATTTATAAGAATTATTATAATCACTACAGTGCCCAAAAACTCAAATACTATCTCGAAAGTTTCAAGAATTGAAAAAATTGCCAGTTATAGCTACGTTAAAGAGGAAGTGAAAAGAACTCCACATTTTAAAAAAAAAAAAAGCTAAAGTGAAATAATCGCAGATTTTATTTTTCGAGTAACAAACCATGTATAGGAGTGCCAATCAAGCTCCCTCTCCCTTGTACTTAATACTGCTATATAAAATTTACACAAGTAGAATATATGAAAGCTGTTTGCTTCGAAACAAAGCATATATTAAAGTGAATTAAGCAATTTCATGTAAAAGAAGAACGCTCCTTTTTTAGACTCCATATTTTTTTATTTTCATTAAATTTTGAATCAACGCCACATTCCCTTTCGCTAAGACACACACTGTCATGTTCTCCTTTTACAGACATACAGGTAACATCTCGCTAGATGGCCCAACATCCCTTTTATGTGCCGTTAATAGTCGTTTGAGTATTTAAATAATAAGGAATGACTCCTTTGAGTTCTCTAGTTTACACGTGTATGACAGTTCATTTAATATCTTCAGTCTTAATATTAAGCAATATCACATAGTATTTATAACACCTATGTTAGCACCTCGAACAAAAGAAAAACAGAAAAATTGAAACAAATGATTTACATAGAAGACAAACAAACAAACAAACAGTCAAACATACAAAGCAATATACTCTCCTCCACAGGGTCATAACCTAGAGAAAATATATTATTAAGTCATTATTGATTTCTCGTAATTCAACGTTTGTTTCACAAGTTTTGAATATACAGACCATTTTTTTTTTTGAAAATTTTCCAGCGACATAACAGTTTATCCACTATTACTCTCTTAAATAATTTTCGTGCCACAACAGGAGCCTGCTTAAGAATCAAGCATATAACATTCATTGCTTGGTCTTTTACTCCGAAAAAATGAAGCAAGGTGTCCTGTGTTACATGTAATTTCTCAGTGAGAGATAAAAACGTTAAAATCTGAAAAAGTTCTTCACACAGTTTATAATTTTATGGACGATTTTAAATCAAAACAATATTAGTTTTCGTTTTGTGGTGCATTTTCAATCTATTACAATGTTGTTATAAAAAAAACGTTGTTTGGTATTTGGTGAGAAATGTACCATTTTGTCATCTGAGTAGCGGCTTTAAGCCCACAAAAAATTAATAGACGCGCAAAGTCTTTACTTTACGCTTTCCTTATATTTACCTTTTGTCATCTATCGCATTAAAAATGTAGTTGTTGCTGAGGAGGATCGGATGGCTTCTGTCATCTGTTGGGCCAAACTAGCGAGCTACTGCTTTTTACCGCTTGAATCGCTACATTATATGATACAAAATTAATAGTTATATTATATTTTTGCACAAACTGATGATAAGAAAGAAATTGCCCTTCTTCAGCGAGAAGATCGTGCAGAAGGACAATTCCTTTGTCCAACCAACCCTTGCAAGAAACACTTTACCATTAATTAGGATATGGCAAGTATTCCAAATGACTATATCTGCTTAAGCATATTGAAGCTAAATTCTTTTAATTTTGAGAAATGGGATTTTTTACTTGGAAAAGATAATATTACAGAGGATAACCACTCTTTGTTAACAAAATACCATATATATCAGTTTAGAGTCAATGAGGAAAATTTTCACGAGAACGTGTTTATTAGAAACGCAAAATTACGATATTACGCAGACATGCAAACATTACCTGAAGATAAATTAAAATTAAAATGGACCTATTTTGGTGAAGTGTTTTCAAACTTAGAAGCGGATTTGATATATTGATAGATGATCGCGACTCATTTATAAGTTGTTATGTTTGTTTGTTTCCGTCATAATCGTGATTTTTGATAAGCAAAGTTATTGTTAGAAAACGTCGCGTTTGTGAAAGATGCATATATATATTGTATTGTAAGTGCTCCTTATAGTTTATGCCCACGCAGCGCATACTCGAATATGGCTGTGCACAATAAAATTCCCTAAAAACAAAAAAAATATCTGCATTTTCCTCTTTTATAATTTATTAGGTGTCAGCTAGGATCGTTCTGTAAAATACTAGCAGCCACGGTAATTTATTTACGTGTTTTAGTCCCCCATCTTACTAAAGTGTTTGTTAATTATGTCATTTCACCCTTTTTCTCCCAAAATCCATTTCAACCACGTTAACTTAAATGCTTTACAATGTAAATCCAAATCAACGGAGTTGATACCGCTCTCATCATACTTACCTATCATTACAGAATGTTTAACTTTAAATCGTTTATATCTCCAAGTCAGTTTCGTAATTTCCGACTGAATTTTCATTACCCCATTTTTTCGATATGCAACATGGTCATATCGTACACAAGGTTAGAGATGTGAAAAGTTTTTGTGATCAGAACTCTACAGCACAATCTTAAGTCCCTTTGAAACCAGACATGGAAACTATTAATTATCTAAGTATTTTTTAATCTTTTGCATTTTTATTCAAATTTTCCCTAAAGCTAAAGTGAAAAGAAAAAAGCTAAAGTGAAAAGATCACAGATTTTATATTGAGTAAAAAGCTATGTGTAGAGGTAACCATCCAACCCCCCTTGCGTTTAATACTACTACAACTACTTTATAACCATTTGAACAAGTAGTATATATTCAGGCTTTTTCTACAAAACATAGCATATATTAGCATGAATTAAACGACTTCATGGAAAAGAAGAGCGTCCCTGATACAATCAATCTGTGCATTTTTTTTACGTTTGCAAAAGGACAAAATAATCTTTAGTAACGATATAAGAACTTTCATGCATTTAATCATATCAACTCGAGCTTAAACTTTCCCATTTTTTTTTAAATTTAAACTTATATAACGGAGTTTATCGAAATGGTGAAACTGCTGACTGAGCCGCAAACAGCACTAATAGCGTTTTAAGTAATTTTTGGTAATACTTCCACACTGTGTGAAATTGGGAAAAAAATAAGAAAAGTGGAGGGTCATATTCACAGCTGCATGTATGCATCCCCGATCTTCCGTTATGCTGCGCTACTATTATTTTGATAATCTTTGGTATATTTTTCATTACGACCGTTTGAACCAACTCGAAACATAAGGCAGACCATCGGTCGGACGTCGTTGCTCAACAGCCAATCTCTTCAGTGGTTTGGTCTGTTGTGTGTAACATCTTTTTTACTCCGCAGACCGACTGGGGATTCTGGGAAAAGAGTACTAAAAAAAGAGGAACTTCTTTTTTTATATGTTCAATAACTAACCTCTCCGGCGGTTTGGTCTGTTGTATATAACACTTTGTACTTAGCAGAGCCCCCCACCCAAGAATTCCGCAATGATAATACTCATGATTAGAGAAACTATTTTTTTTTTTTGAAATATCCATCCGCTCTGTGTCTATACATAACGGATAGATCATATCAGAGGTGAGCTGTTTTATAACAACGTCAGTCAGTTGTGTCCATAATCCAAGATCCTGGTGTTAATATGCACGCAGCAGGTGTATTTGTAGCCCTTTTCATGTCTCCTGTTTCAAACCGTTGTTTGGGAAACAGAGACGTCGTGTCATTTTTATTTTTGAATTCATGTATTAGAAAGAAAGAGGTATCTTGATTTTTCTATAGTTATGGTGGTGGTGTACGGCAAATATACAGCAAGCAGGCTGATTACTGGGCGATAATTCGAGATCAAATAATCAGGCCCTTTGTTTTGAGTACTCTTACGAGTAAGCCTTTTCGCAGTTTCAGCAACAACCAATCATAACCAACAGCAACAGAAGCTCACGAACAACGAAACACAAACCAGAAAGTTTGCTCGAATGTATAAGCGCAAAAAATCAATGGCCCACGTGCGTAATTTTGTTTTTACTTTTTCCTTAACAGTTGTCTCTAGCTCCAAGAAGCGGTGCGCTAAAAAGTTTCCAGGCACCGCTTCAAAGCTTTGCTATATAACGATAAGCAAGTCAACTGCGCTCGCTTTGAGGCACCCCTGTGGCTAGTTTGTGCGAGATTCAACGACCCAGAAGTTTTTATTGGCATTTGCTTATTTTTATTTTTCTCCCACATTCTCCTTTAGCAAGTGCCTCCCAATGTACCCAGAGTAGTTGGTGAATACCAAACACAAAATAAACAAACTAGTCCTAGATGACTCCTGCGGTCTTCCTATGACAGCAAGAGTCATAGTTCCTTTGAAAGAACATGCCATTGATGCCAATGTTCCTAATCTCGGCACATGACTGGGGCCAGTGGCGTTATTTAAGAAAGGGTGCATGACATAAATGTCCCAGGTGTAAATTATGGCCCACAATTTTAATGGTCAAATAACGATTTTGTGCTAAGAAAAGTGTTTTCTTGAGATAAGGATATAAAATCCCCAATTATCGCCTACAACAACACACTGAATCTACAATTGCAAAACCACTGCTGACTCAAGTTTTGGAGTTTCGCCGGGGTTGAAAATATTGTGCTAGGGCACTTCTGAGTGCTTTTTTTTTCTTTAAAAGAAAAGCCTGCTAGTTCGTACCATGATCCAGAGCCTAGAAAGTTAAGATCAGTGGTCTTTTCTATTACAGGAACTGCGACCCTTTCTATCCTAGGAAGATGGAAAGGGTCCGCCAGGGCTACTGTTGTGCAAACATTTGCTGAAAGTCCATGTACAATGTACCGTTTTGCTAAACAGGCACACTTTTTAATAAGCGAATTCGTACCTCGACTGCAGTTCTGTTTGGGTAAAATTGTGAAGAAATGAAAAGAAATGATAAGGAAAAACACGAAAACTCTAATCTTCTGTCAACATGCACCCTTTCGCATGTAAAAAAACCATATGTGATCTTTAAGAACTATTTAACATATCATTCAGCCCATTTAATAGTGAGCTTGTGAGTATGTGGCAAAATGGAATTTTGTTGATTTTTGTCAACTTTTCTACCATTTCTTTATACCTTTATACCAACCGAATTTGCAGAAACTTTTGGACAAAAAAGTCTTAAGTATGAATCAGTTTATGGCCTGCATATCTGTTAATTTTTTCATTAAAAGGCAGAAAAGTTAGCTTTCACACTCCCCTATCAAATGGCTTTAAATGTCAGGTCAAGTGATGAAAAATTGACATAAAGGGGTTATGGATTATCTGCAAAGTATATACTGTCAAATGACTGATAGATGCAGAATTGTGCATAAATTTATTCTCTACACCGACAGCATTTAACTGTTTATTTCTTCAATGTATTTTTTTTTAAATATCAGTTCAGAAGTTTGTGGTGCATAATTGCAAGATTTATTGTCACTTTTTTACGCAATAAGCCGTGCTCCATGTATGTAAACAAATGTCAATTATTGCAAGAGATTTTTGGTTATCTCTATACTTCTCTTATAACTGTTTTAGTGTCTGTAGTATTGACTGACTATATGTTCAGTCACTGTGGGCTGTACGAGGCAAAGGTTGTGGAAATGGCACACCGATATTAAAAACCTAAAATATTTCCAAACTTTCTATTTCTAGACCAAAATAAATTTTTGAAATCATAAGCTTTTGGAATCAGAAAGAACACGAATCAGGCTTAAAAGTTTGAAATATTATTTTTGACCAAGTGTTTAATATTTCGCCTTTGAGAAATAAGTTCTGGTTCAAGTGGTGTGTAGTGACGAGAGTTTGTTTCAGAGCTTTGGTTTCATCCACGTGAGATGGTAACCTAGGGGCTTTAACACGTGGATTATCCGTATGAAAAAGCTAGACCCATAATGTGCCGTTATGGCTATAAATATGATCCGGATTCGACACCAGAATTTTAAATCAGGACCCAAGAAATGGCGGAAGTTTATTTTGGCCCAAAAGTTCCCGTGCGTGGCCATAAACCCAAAGTTTAACACCAGAATTTCAGGTCAAGGCCCAAAGTATGGGTGAAATTACGACCCATATTTCAGCTGTCTTTAAGAAAACAAGTAATCGTATGCATCACAGGCGCCTACCGATGGTCCAAATTACTGTGAAGTGGTTGACGCTTCGGTGTGTATAGGAGCCCATGATTTGTCCTTGTTGGCACACGTTTGTGCAAACAAGGGATAAAAACCGGATACAAACCGGTTTACAGCTACAATAAATATTCTTTCATGGTGTAAGGTTTCAACAGATTCCTCCCCAATAGTGTCGGGGATCTTTCTCGGCAAGGATAAAGCGAATTTCATAATAAAAAATCTACAGGCTCTGTGGGCCCGTTTTTAGTCGAACAAATAAAGTGATTCCAGTTGCACAACCACAGTACATATTCTTTCACTGTGTAAGGTTTCAAAGATTTCCCCCAATAGTGTTGGCGATCTGGCTCAGAAGAGATAAACAGCCGAAATGGAGACACCCGGATGGACAGACAGAACCCTTTATGATATCCCCAGCCCCCTCCCCACCCCCCCCATCCCCATCCCCCCCCCCATCCCCATCCCTCAGGGTCTTGTTGAAACTCGAACCACCACTGTTTTGATTTCGGGTCCACTGCCTTGTCCACTCGGCCACGAGGACGTGTTGTGTTTAGTGGTCGTAAAAAGCACTAATAAAGGAAGAAGGGAAATCCTTTTACTCCAGTTGGCCTCAAATGAAGCACGTGAGATGAATTCAAAGTTGTGTTTTTTTACTGCCTCTCAGATGATTTTTTAAAAGGGGGAGGGGTGGGGTTCGCAAACATTGTGATCATTTTAGGTTTAAGACGGCCTGATGTTTTGAAGCAATCAGCAGCAACATGAGAATTATGATAATAAAACATATTTGTTTGACTACTGACTTTGATTATGCTGAGAAATGTTATCTGGGATATTCAATATTCACGAATATCTCACATTGTACTCATGTTATTTATTCCTTTTTTTAAACTTTTGTAAGTTATATGGCTAACTCTGCTTTATGAATCGCAAAGTTCAATATTTTGGGTCATATGTGACATTGTGACCCAGATTATGGGTTTAGAACTATGTGTCATAATTTTGACCCGAAAAATGAAATTTTGACCCGGATTTTTGGTCTAATTTACGTGTCTGGCACTAAATAAGACATAAATCTCATTTAACTTTCATAGTATGGGTCATTTATGGGTGAAATATAGGCTGTTTCTTCGTACAGGTCTAAGCTTTCATTTTATGCCACGATCAATAACCTTGAACCCTGTACACCAGATGTCTCAGTTTTGCACAATGCAAGCCTCAGCCTGAAAGACAGTCGACATTTTAAGCGTGAACTGCTTCATTCATTGATTACATTTCTTTCACTTCCAACTGAAAAACGTAGCAAAAAAAAAAAAAACAACAACAACAGCAACATGAAAAGGCGTCTGCATTTTGTTGCAAGGCCATTTTTTTATATGCGTGTTTTTGTGTTCGCATTGAAAAGGAACAAAGGTTGATGAACAGATCGGTAAAGTAAAAGTTTCGAAAAGCACTAAATTTGTTTTATTGAGCATGAAAAAGTGATATTTATTCTTGGTATTTATGTTGTTTTCAATAAATGAAACTTTCTTTGTGTGAAAAGCTAGAATTTGTCGTGGCCACCCCGTTGCGAGCTCTTGCCACGTGGTTGCGTAGGGTTAGGCATGCCCTGTAGATTTGAAACATTTCTTTTTTTTTAATAGAGGGTTTAGTCGAAAAATTGGATATGTGTTTTTTTTGTTGTTGTTTAGATGGTCAAACGATTACCAGTGAATCATTATTAAATCCGACCAGTAACTGGTTCTGGTGCTGTTGTGCAGAGAAAGATATGACACTGCTAAAAGTGTGAGCTATCGGGAAAATGTTAATGCCACACGAGCGGTGGGGCCAATTCGAAAAAAAACCACCCGCAGCTTCTAGCGCTGGAAGCGAACCCGAAATGCGAGTGCGAACAGTGCGCAACGCTCAAGGAGGCTTTTCGGATTAGTCCAAACGCTAGTGTGGTTTTAATTTTCATGATATGTGGCACAAATATGTTCTCTTAATATATTACGTATTTTTGCACTCCTCAGCGATGCTTTCTGTCGCGTAGTTACGTTGCTATGGCGATGCCAAGTACACACTTTTAGTAGCGTGTAGCATGACGTTTTCGATACTGGAAGAGCGGTGAGTATCGCTGTGAGTACCTACCGGGCGTATCTACCAGGCAAAAAACTACTCTTGTCTTTGTGCTGGCGATCATGAAATGAATAGAAAATTTCGCATGTTATAACTGTTGGGGAAGACGTTAGCACACGAGAAGTGACAAGCTTGGTGATTATTGGTTAGAAGTGCCAGCGAGTCTTGCAGGGATTCACGCACATGCGCTGTAATTCGATAATGACAGTGCCGCTGAGTGATGTTATCAGTAGAGATGTTAATTTTCTGGTAGCTTCAGGTTGTCATTAAAAATGCGTCCGAGAACAAAATGATGAGTCGAGGCCTGAAATTAGCGAGTGAATGTCGTCAACGATACAGGAAATGTTACAAAAACATTACAATATGTACAGTTTTTAGCTTATGGCATCTATAATTAGCCCCTCCATTGTACTATTTTTTAACTTTTTTTCGCAGTGACAGATTTGATGGTTACACGGGTTGGCATGCGAGGTCGCGTACTGTTCAAGAAGGCCAGTTGTCAATGCGACGTCATTGCTTTATGATTAAGAGGCTAACGTCCACACTGGTTGTATGCGCTTCCCTCAAAGCCTAGTCGTTTTGAACAGGGGTGCACAAGTACTCTGGGAACAGTTGTCCACAGTGGTAAGCACGAAGTGCTGTTGCTAAGTAACACAGTTAATAGCGAAGATAAGTGGATGTAACTTAGGGAAACAGAAAAGGCCACTTACATTGTTTACTAAAAATAGACATTAATTTCATGAGGATAATTTCTTTTTTAACAATTAAAATATATAGCCAGTGTATTTTGCCGCAGGTGATAAGAACAAATTATTTAAATAACTATGAATTTGTTGTTGGCGGAAAAGTGTGGAGCCACTGTAATTTCTGCGGAATAAGTTGATTTGCTAGAATTTATGGACATTTGGTGTCCAACAAAAAATAATAAATAAATAAATAAAAAAAGGAGAGCCAGAAGGTCACTGAACAGATACGGCGGAGAGATGGGAGATTACCAGGAGGACGTAAAGGGCACCAAGTTCTCGTCCAAGCCCGATGTCTGGGACGAGATTCTACGCATCCTGCGCCGTTTCCTTGACTACTGCTTGTGCTGCGTCACGTGTGGTTGTGTCCCCGTGCCCGAAGGTCAGTCGCTAGCGTTTTTGTTTTGTTTATTTGTTTTTTTTTTTTTTTTGTTTTTTTTTTATACTTTTTTCGTACCACCGACGAGGTTTGGTGAAGGATGTGCGCTGTTTTTTTTTTTTTTATATCAAAATCACAACTGAGTATGTTGAAATTGACAGAGTTAATTGGGATAAAGATAGGAGGGGGGGGGGTTGGGTGTTGGAAGGGGTAGAAATTAAGACAGTTGGAAAAATCAAGGTATTAGTACTGAAGTTTGGTTTTGTAAGAATGCTGAAGAAAACGCCGTCGCTTAAAGTTGTTAAAAAAGTTTCAATCTCTCTCGGCCTCCCAACAAACAATTATAATATTAATCATATAAAGCAGTGACTTATTTAACGTTATGCAGCAGTATTAAGTGGAAATATGAGCTGTTAATAGACATGAATTATTAAGTAAATGCTATGACTTTAAAAATAAGAATAAAATCAACGAAATGGACTGCTGAACATTAAAGGGCGATATGCAAATACTGTTTCGTTTGCTAATGCTTATGGGTTTTTGTGAACGGTCCCATTTGGAACATCTGTAAGGTGTGTGTAACACGTGCTGGCGTGTTGTGCTGTTCTTGACGCTCTAGTCGTAGTCCACTTAAGGAGCAGTTGTTTATCGATTTTTGACAGCGTCTGTCTCCACTTGGACAGATTTAAACTACATCTTTATCGTTTTATCTATAATTATATGCATTGTGGACAACAAGCATGTGGAGGGTGCGGCGATTTATATCATGTCAGTGCGGTGATAAATTATGCGCTTTTTGCGCATTTACCATTTTAACTCGGAACTCCTGTGAACAAACGAAACTGCGCGCTGGAAAGAATTTCTTATTAAGTCGAATAAAGGCGGTTCTTATGCGCTGTTATATAAAGTATAGTACGTTTGGCTGTTTTATCTACCCTAATGTATGTTTCAAGTACGTAATAAGGCGTGTAGGACGTTGTGTGATCTCATAGATACACTTCATGTGCTCTATACTCTATCCCAGGTGTTGTTTGAAATAACACTTCCGTGCAATTGTCGAATTCATTATGTAAGTTTATTAACTGACACATTGGCTTTGAACAAGGACGGAAAGAGCGCACGGGGTCACGTGCGTTTTGTTTACTGGTATAGCAAGACCTTGCTTTGTAAACGTGACGTGCCAAATGGCATTGTAAATTCGGGTTCTTTAAGGTTATTTAAAATAGAAAGGGGGTTTACAGTTTGCGACAATGGTGGTGAGGTCAATCACTATTAGGCTAATGTATATTTATAGAGGGGCAGCAAATTAATAAATCAGCAACCTTAAGAAAACAAATCCTGGTGACTGTTATAAAATGAGCTGTTTTGGCAATGAAAAAAAAAACAAAAAAAAATCGCGCACTTTAAAATCCTAACAATAAAATCAGTAACGCTTTTGCTAACGCTGAAATAAATAATGGACATTTGGGGAATGAAAAGAAATGTGAGAGCGGTCCTCACGCTGACAAATTATTAGTCCAGATATACTCGGGAAATGTCTTCCCTGTCTGGAAACCATTCTTGATAACGGGTCAATAACTGGAAAAAGAAGTCGTTTGCACCACAGCGCGTGTTGGACTTTATCGCTGGATGGCGGTGTTCAAAGCACCTCATAAATTTTTTAACACATGTGAAATCTGCATAATTTTGTATTTTTTTTGTGTGTGTGTATGTGTTGTATTTGTTAATAAAAAAGTGATCTGTATATTATCATCCCTTGCAGCTTAAATACTGCGACACGTCGAACCCTTACCCCCGTCCCCGCCAAATAAAATAAATAAATAAATAAATAAATAGAAAATGTTCCCATGTGGGAATGTGCCGAAGTATTACAGTGTCACTACCAATGAAGTGGTGCGCCGTTTGCACCTAACCACGCGACTTTTCCTCGTTGGTAATTTCTGCCCAGTCGCCTTTTATATATGATACTACTGATATTTCCAAAACGCGCAGTATTTAGAAGGTCGAATCTGTCCAGCTCCCTCAGTGTTGCAATGAGACTTTTCCACTCTATAAATTCACGTATCTTAGATTGATCTATCACTTGTGTATTGCGTAGTAATTTTCTTTTCTTTTTCAAAGTTCAAAATACTAATTGCTCATTATCGTGTAATCGATACCGCACTTGAATCTCAAATAGGCGTTTGACTTTCCCATGAACCTCTGTTATTTGCGTGAAATAATTTAAGCTACAATGATAAAATCAATCAGTGCAGCTGCTCTAATATATGTCCATTTTAAAGAGCGTGGTCTGGGTCGGCATAAGCTCCATAAAAATCAATTGCTTTCCATAAAATTTTATTGCAATACTTGAAGAAGGATTCTAGTCGGCCATTTGTGAAAATTTGAGCGCTATGATCAGATTGAGTGTCGGTTCTTGCGTCATTATCACGTACAGGATATAATGTACACTTGAGTGACTTCATAAGAAAAAACGCGAAAAATACAGCAAGATCTTGAAATGCGATGCGCGATTAATTGAACGTCATGTTAAAATTGGTCAATTTCGTTGAGAACGTCATTGGTTCTAAAGAGAAGCCGCCGGCGCAGGGAATGCTGGGTAATTAAAATTGATGACGCAATAAGATAGTTGTTGTAATTGAAAGAAACAGAAGGCGGTCTTGCGCTGCACGAGCTGCAGAGTGAAAACCTTGCCGTACAGCTACACCAAAGAACAGGCCCTTTATGGGTTCTAAAAACATGATCTAAGCTCATTGATTTTTTGAAGATATAGTAGAATTCTGATGTGTGAAATTTGCTTGATTTTTGTTTATTTTTTTAATATTTTTTTTTTTACACTTCTAATAAACCAAGAGTAGCTGTGTCTTAAATTGATGAATCATGTGTGGGTTTGTTTTAATGCGGTTGGCACGTTTGCTCCATGGTTACAGACCGTCTCCATGGAGACATGTGCGAGGCGGAATTGCTGGACGAGGAGCGGACTGCGGTACAGAACCTGCTGCTTTATCTCGACTCCAGTAAGTCCTTCATTAAAGTAGAAAACAGAGAAAATAAACGCCTCATGCTCAGCTCTGACCAATTGTAAAAGGTTGTTTGATTTAATGTTGGACAGAATTTGGGTGATTAGTTTGAGGGGCTCGAACGAATACTGGTAGTGCACGGGTTGTTTGATTTTAAATTGTGTGAGGTTAGAAATTACCTGTGTTAAAAATTGGTTTGATGTTTTTAGAGTTGGGTTTTTGAAAGCGTGCAGGCTACTTGTGCAGGCTGCTTGTGTAAACTGTGGGCGCAGGGTGTGTGAATTTGTAGGTTGCCTGTGTAGGCTGTATGTGTAGGGTATGTTTGTAGGCTGTGTTCGATGTCTGCGTGTGATGACTTCATATCATGGCTGCGTGTGTAGGCTGCATGTGTAGGCTGTGTGTGTAGGCTGTTTGTGATGGCTGCGTGTGATGACTGCATGTGCACGCTGTGTGTGTGATGGCTGCGTGTGACGGCTGCGTGTGACGGCTGCTTGTAAGCTTCGTTTATTCTGCGCATGTCTGCACTACTACACCGCCCGTGTTTGGCACAGGTGATGCCAAGGAGCCGTACATTAACGAGGAGCGTCTGCACGCTCTCTGCATCCTCACCTACTCCGACAACGTGGAACTCCAACGCTCCGCAGCCCTCTGCTACGCCGAGATCAGCGAGAGGAGTGAGTCCGCTACACTGCCACTATAACCTCGCCTGCTCCCTCGGGCCACCCTTCTCTGTGCCGCCCGCAGACAGATAGTTATTGACTTGATCGCGTCTTTTTTTGTTACACGATATATTCGGTATAATGTTTTAACAAGTGAGGAAAGCAAATAAATAGTAATAAAATAACAAATAACAACAAAAAATATAAAAACAAAACTAACAAAATTTGAAGAAGAAAAAAAACAATCAGACGAGTATGCTGCATTTTGGCGCCTGGATCTCTTCCAGTGAAGTTGCCAGTGTCCGGATTGGTGCTGGAGCCACTCGTCGTGTTACTCAAGTCACGTGACGCCCAAGTGCAGAAGACTGCGTCACTCGCCATCAGCAACTTTGCACTAAGTGGACCAGGTAACTGCTTCACGAACGCCTAGAGCAGATCGGCTGCCCTTTAACGGCCTGTATAGCGTACCAACCCACGTGCCCTGCGAAACTCGCAAAAAACGCATATTGTTACCACAAAGAAGAGTGTCTAAGGAAGAAAGTAACTGCTTCCGGTTACATGTCAGCGTCCTTTGTCACAGATGTCTGAATAAACTGCACGTTGTGATTTCAGTGGTGTTATAATCGCGCTCTTAAAGGCATCCAACTCGACTGCAGTTCAGGAAATAATTGTCATATTTTGTAGTATTGAAAAAGTTTTAAACTTTCACCGATCTTTATGGTAATGTCTGTAATCCTTGTGGCAATGTCTCTGATCATTATGGTAATGTCTCTGATCATTATGGTAATGTCTCTGATCATTATGGTAATGTCTCAGATCATTATGGTAATGTCTCTAATCCTTGTGGTAATGTCTCTAATCCTTACGGTAATGTCTGATCATTATGGTAATATCTCTAATTCTTGTGGTAATGTCTCTAATCCTTACGGTAATGTCTCTGATCATTATGGTAATGTCTCTAATCCTTGTAGTAATGTCTCTAGTCCTTCGGTAATGTCTGATCATTATGGTAATGTCTCTAATCCTTGTGGTAATGTCTCTGATCCGTATGGTAATGTCTGTGGTGTGGCATGGCAGTGGAGAACAATGCGGCCATATTAAGCAGCGGCGCGACCAAGCCCCTCATACAGCTCCTGTCGTCCGACAACCTGGAGGTGCAGTGCAACACCTGCGGCTGCATCACGACGCTGGCCACCAACGGTGAGGCGCAATCCCTCCCCCCCACACACCCAACACTCACCCCCCCCCCAACCCCCACCCCCGTACTCACGCCCCTCCCCGCCCTGTAGGCGCGACCAAGCCCCTCATACAGCTCCTGTCGTCCGACAACCTGGAGGTGCAGTGCAACACCTGCGGCTGCATCACGACGCTGGCCACCAACGGTGAGGCGCAATCCCTCCCCCCCCCCCCCACACACCCAACACTCACCCCCCCCCAACCCCCACCCCCGTACTTACACCCCTCCCCGCCCTGTAGGCGCGACCAAGCCCCTCATACAGCTCCTGTCGTCCGGCAACCTGGAGGTGCAGTGCAACACCTGCGGCTGCATCACGACGCTGGCCACCAACGGTGAGGCGCAATCCCTCCCCCCCCCCACACACCCAACACTCACCCCCCCCCCAACCCCCACCCCCGTACTTACACCCCTCCCCGCCCTGTAGGCGCGACCAAGCCCCTCATACAGCTCCTGTCGTCCGACAACCTGGAGGTGCAGTGCAACACCTGCGGCTGCATCACGACGCTGGCCACCAACGGTGAGGCGCAATCCCTCCCCCCCCACACACCCAACACTCACCCCCCCAACCCCCACCCCCATACTCACCCCCCTCCCAACCCTGTAGGCGCGACCAAGCCCCTCATACAGCTCCTGTCGTCCGACAACCTGGAGGTGCAGTGTAACACCTGCGGCTGCATCACGACGCTCGCTACCAACGGTAAGGCTCAGTCCCCCCCCCCCACCCCCACCCCCATACGCACCTTCCTTTCAACCCCCTCCCCGCCCTGTAGGTGCCGTGCAACACCTGCGGCTGCATTACGACCTTCGCTACCAACGACGAGGCTCAATCCCTTCTCTCCCAGCCGCTCCTCCACCTCTGTCTTCCTCTTAACAATTCGTTTGTCACAAACCTCTCCTGTCAGCGTGTTTATTTGATTCTAATAATTTAAGTGCTATTTATATCATATAACAAACAACAAAAGTGCTCATATGACGTCACTAATTTTTAGGTACTGTTTGTTTCAGATAAGAGTAAGCAGGAAATCGTTGCGGCAGGGGGCGTGGCGCCTCTGCTGCTACTCACTAAGTCACGTGATCTCAGGGTGCAGCGCAATGCCACTGGCGCTTTGCTCAATCTGACGCATTTACGTAAGTCTTCCAAAGGTTTACTTAAAACTGCTCAATTAGTGCAATGCTGAGATTTAGATTAGAGGTGAGCTAAGATTTTTTGTCATGTTAATAGGCTACACTTTTTTTTCTTTTTTTTTTTTGCTTCTACAGAAAGTAACCGCAATGACCTGGTGAGTGCTGGGGCCGTTCCCGTGCTGGTGGACGCACTCCTTTCCAGTGACGCCGATGTACAGTATTATTGCGCCGCTGCACTGAGTAATCTGGCTGTCAATGAACGCCACCGCGCCATGATGGTTGCCATTGGCTACAATGACGTCACAAAGAGGCTCATTCAGCTATTGCATTCCAAAAAAGAAAAGGTTTGCTGTGCTGAAATGACAGTGAAAAAATGTCACAATTAATAATAAAAAAAAAAACAAAAACAAAAGTGAAACTCCGTACATCTAAAAGTGTGACGTATCTGTGACGTCATAAGCTTGAACCACGAGCGCTGTTGTGAAAAATCTTAAGTTTAAAGCACGAAATCAAGTGTTTCAAAGTCTTTATGTAGATGTAGTCACACAAGGAAACCGTGTTTATTTGAGGAATTTTTTAAAAGTAATGTGCCTAGTATGCCGGTACAAAGGTTAATGTCGTTCGCTTTTGAATTGTTGTCCTTTGGTTCCTGGCTTGTTTGATTAGTCATTGTGCATGTAAGTTTACGTTGTAACCGTGTTTAGAATGGTTCGGGGGGGGGGGGGGTGGTTTGGGAAAAAACATGGCGCTGTTGTATTTTTATTCTGCAGAGAACACGACTGTGCTTGTCAGCCCTGGCGTGTCGTTATTATCCGTGCTGTCATGGCGGCTGAAATGCCCGTGTCATGGCAGCCGCAAACTGATTCACGTCTCGTACAAAACGTGACTGTCGTGATTAGTTTGTGCGACAGTTCAATTGTTATAATGCTCTTTGGTGACAAGAAATGTGTTCATGGTAGGGTTCGCAATCTAGCCCTGACCGAACGGGCCCCAACCGAAGACATTGAGTCCCGAACCGAAACTGCGGGTATTTCGGTTATTTTTCCCCATTTTAGGGAGTGTGTCCATCTCGAGTCGGGAAAGGCTATGTAGTAGGGTGGGATAGACAGCTACTACAAAGAGAGACGGTTTAGGGGGACATTTCGCCTGAGAAATCACGGAGCCTCGCGAGCCCCGACCAAAGCAAAACACTCCAAACTTTCGGTAAAATTGCGAACCCTACTTCATGACATAACAATAAAATTGCTGCAGTCTTAAAAGCCGCTCCACCTCCACCCCATCCCTTCTCCCCGTGTCTACCCCTACCTGCCCTACCCGTGTATGTTGTTGCTGTGTTATGTTTTCAGGTCAAATGCCAAGCTTGCTTAGCACTGAGAAACCTAGCTTCTGATAGTAAGTGTTTAAACGTTTTTTTTTTTTTTTTGTTTTTTTTTTTTTTCCAAAACTTGACATTTGCACGCCAGCGTGGCAGTGTTCTCGTGATTCGTTTTAAGAAGAAATGACAACTTTCAGAGGTGACATTGATTTTGTCGGGTAATTTATTGACTACTGTCACACAAGCACATCAAATGATGGCGTGGATAATTCTATGTGAGAATGTGTTTGTTGTGTTTTGTTCCATACGCTCATCTGTGTTGTGTTTCGTACAGTCATCTGTTGTGTTCCGTACAGTCATCTGTATTGTGTTTTGCAGTCCCAGTTTTGGAAGAGTGTTTTGTTATTGCGCTGTCTGTAACTGCGATTTTTAATTTCCAGCGGACAATCAGGTCCTGATCGTGAAGCTAGACTGCCTGCCTGCCCTGCACCACGTGATCAAACACTCGCGGCCCGACACCGTGTCCGCGGCCATGGCGTGTCTCCGCAACCTCTCCATCCACCGCAACAACGAGGTAAGTCATGATACTGTGTGATCGAGGCGCCCCCCCACCCCACCCCACGCCCTGCACCATGCGATCAAACACTCGCGGCCTGACACCGTGTCCGCGGCCATGGCGTGTCTCCGCAACCTCTCCATCCACCGCAACAACGAGGTAAGTCATGCTACTGTGTGATCGAGGCGACGCCCCACCCCACCCACCCTACGCCGTGCACCACGCGATCAAACACTCGCGGCCTGACACCATGTCCGCGGCCATGGCGTGTCTCCGCAACCTCTCAATCCACCGCAACAACGAGGTAAGTCATGATACTGTGTGATCGAGGCGCCCCCCCGCCCACCCCACCCCACGCCGTGCACCACGCGATCAAGCACTCGCGGCCTGACACCGTGTCCGCGGCCATGGCGTGTCTCCGCAACCTCTCCATCCACCGCAGCAACGAGGTAAGTGATGCAACTGTGTGATCGAGGCGCCCCCCCCCCTCCACCCACCCCACGCCATGCACCCCGCGATCACACACTCGCGGCCTGACACCGTGTCCGCGGCCATGGCGCGTTTCCGCAACCTCTCCATCCACCGCAACAACGAGGTAAGTCATGCTACTGTGTGATCGAGGCGACGCCCCACCCAACCCACCCCACGCCATGCACCACGCGATCAAACACTCGCGGCCTGACACCGTGTCCGCGGCCATGGCGCGTCTCCGCAACCTCTCCATCCACCGCAACAACGAGGTAAGTCATGCTACTGTGTGATCGAGGCGACGCCCCCCCTCCACCCACCCCACGCCCTGCACCATGCGATCAAACACTCGCGGCCCGACACCGTGTCCGCGGCCTTGGCGTGCCTCCGCAACCTCTCCATCCACCGCAGCAACGAGGTAAGTCATGCTACTGTGTGATCGAGGCGGCCCCCCCCCCTCCACCCACCCCACGCCATTCACCACGCGATCAAACACTCGCGGCCTGACACCGTGTCCGCGGCCATGGCGTGCCTCCGCAACCTCTCCATCCACCGCAACAACGAGGTAAGTCATGCTACTGTGTGATCGAGGCGACGCCCCCCTCCACCCACCCCACGCCGTGCACCACGCGATCAAACACTCGCGGCCTGACACCGTGTCCTGGGCCATGGCGTGCCTCCGCAACCTCTCCATCCACCGCAACAACGAGGTAAGTCATGCTACTGTGTGATCGAGGCGCCCCCCCCCCCCCTCCACCCACCCCACGCCATGCACCACGCGATCAAACACTCGCGGCCTGACACCGTGTCCGCGGCCATGGCGTGTCTCCGCAACCTTTCCATCCACCGCAACAACGAGGTAAGTCATGATACTGTGTGATCGAGGCGACGCCCCCTCCACCCACCCCACGCCATGCACCACGCGATCAAACACTCGCGGCCTGACACCGTGTCCGCGGCCATGGCGTGCCTCCGCAACCTCTCCATCCACCGCAACAACGAGGTAAGTCATGCTACTGTGTGATCGAGGCGCCACCGTCCCCCACCCCACGCCCTGCACCCCGCGATCAAACACTCGCGGCCTGACACCGTGTCCGCGCCCATGGCGTGTCTCCGCAACCTCTCCATCCACCGCAGCAACGAGGTAAGTCATGCTACTGTGTGATCGAGGCGACGCCCCCCCTCCACCCACCCCACGCCGTGCACCACGCGATCAAACGCTCGCGGCCTGACACCGTGTCTGCGGCCATGGCGTGTCTCCGCAACCTCTCCATCCACCGCAACAACGAGGTAAGTCATGCTACTGTGTGATCGAGGCGACGCCCCCCCCCCCCTCCCCCGTGGGGCCGACAGGGGCATGGTTTAGTGGTAATAACGTTCCCCCCGGGGTCAAGATTGTGTCTGTGTGCAGGTATGCTTTAGACCTACTGTTAAACAGGGCTTATTTATGTAAACACCTCGGCTCCTGTGGCGTTTCAGTTGCATTAACTTACTGAAAGATAGCTCATGTATGCTTCTTTCTAATGTTTTGTGTTTTTGTAGGTCAGTATTATGCAGACCTTCTTAGCCGAAATACCACGAATCGTCCACGACATGTCCAACCCCCAAGCGCAGATGCACGCTGCCGGAACCATACGCAATCTCTCCGCCGGCGATCAAATGCCTGTAAGTGCCACCAGGTCGTACTGTTCAAAAAAGAGTGAAGCACGCCGGGCTGGAGAGCTCATTGCCCGCATGAATTCCTAAAGTTTAAGTTCGTCCTTTCAACCGCGTGTTCGATTTGAGGTCCATTCGCTAAGAACGTAAGGCAGAGGAAGGGGGGGGGGGAGTGGGGGAGGGGATGCTGATAGCTGTGCGTACGTTGGTTTTACAGTCACTGTGTGTGGCGTCTTAAAGTAGAGAGTAGGGGCGGGAGGTAAACAAGTCTTAAATCTTTGGGTGCGTACTTTTTGAATGACCCCAGATCATTGCCCCCCGCCCCCCCCGCCCCCCACATGTCGCTGTGTGAGATTTTGGGCGGGGCCTGGCTGAATCATTGATGCTGACGTCATTCCAGGCTATAGCACAGAGTGGCTGCATCGAGGCGCTGTTGGATATGGTGATGTGCGCGGATTGCAGCGAGCACGTGCTGGTAGAAGTAACAGCCGCCCTGGCTGTTCTCGCTGACGACGGTAAACATGTACTGCTTTGTGTTCTGATTAAACGCGTTGTACAAGTTCAAATAGAATGCATTTTGAACACCAGGTTTTGCAAAATGCATGTCTTTATCTTACTAGCATTAAGCTTTTAAGTTAGTAAAAATAGTGTTGAAAATCAAGTTCTGTTTCTCTGTATACTGACAGATGAAAGCAGACAGTGCATTTTAGAGTACAAAGATGGCGCTGCGTTTAGTCACATGATCACGATGGCTTCCGCTAACCTGAACGCCGACATCGCCTATAACTGTGCGGGGACAATAGGCCAGCTGTGCGTCGGTGGTGAGTCTCTTCCTCTTCTGTTCTGTCTAATTCTTGTTATCGATTTATTTAACCATTATCGCCAGTAATCCCTGTGTTTTCTTTCAGATATTAGCAGCCGAATCTTAGAGCCGAATCTTGAAGGACTGGTGCTATACTTGGGCAAATTTCTCGCCAGTGAAGACCCGAGTTTGGTTCACATAGCCTTGTGGACACTGCTTCAGTTGCTCAAAGGTGATATGGTCTTGATTTGCGAACATTCACTCTTATTTTCCCCTCATTTTAAGCTTTTCCGTATTAAACCAATAAATAACAAGAGAAGAAATGTGAGACAGTTTTGGTAAAATAGAGAGAAGCTTTGTATCGGGGCAAACAAAGTGAGCACTTGTTATAGGATTATGTGAGTTATTGTATTGTGTTTCATTCAGATGAGTCCTTCAGAAGTGTTTTCGAAGCCCGGCGGCTCGACAGGACCGTGCAGCGAGTGTCAGACGACAGTCAAACGTCAACCATCAAAGAACTGTCTCAGGCTGTTCTAGACAAGCTCGAGCTGTGATATATATAGCGTCGCCGTCGTTCTCCGCTTCCGTCACCTTTCGAGCACACCAGTGGCATCCCAGGGCATTGATAGCAACAAGGGGGAAAAGGGAAACAGTGAGGGCCGGTTGCTGAGAAAGTGTCAGGGCCGCAGCGTGCGGGAGCGTGTTTTGACGGTTGTGGAATATTCCATTGACTGCTGATTGGCTGATTCGATTCCTGTCACGTGTTGGCGGTACCATGGTGATGGTGTGTTGCCGATGAAGGACTGTCAGTGTATGACGTCATGTGCCATTTTACATGTGTATTTTAGAATTTGCTGCTGCGAGTGACGACATAAAACAAACTTGTGTTCACTTGGCACACATAAAACAGTTGCGCAAACTCCTATAACAGTCTTAGTCTTTTTTAAACCTGAATGACTGTAGCCGTGATATTTTACAGTTTTAGTGAGCGTAATAGCAAGCTTTCTAGTGGGCTCATGCCGGTGCCTTGTCGCATGTTTGTATCAGTTCTTAACGAAGTTGTCATATTTATTACGTACTTCATTAAGCATGCGCATTGCTTGCTAGCTGTCATCACATGTTTGTCTGTTGGTGACAAATCAGTAACACGAAAAGTAGGTCAGTAACAACAACCAATAGCATCAAACTAGGTCGTTAATGGCAACCAATAGCATCAAACTAGGTCGTTAATGGCAACCGGTAGCACCAAACAAGTTAAATTTTGGTATTAAAATGGTCATTAATAACCACCGATAGCACCAAAGTAGGTCACTTATAACAACCAGTAGCATAAAGTAGGTTAATTGTAACAACTAATAATAGCACCGAAGTAGGTCAGCAGTAACAACCAATAGCTCCGAAGTAGGTCACTAATAACAGCCGATAGCACCAAAGTAGCCCATTAAAACCACCATTGGTATAAAAGCAGGTCAGCAATAACAACCAATGGTATCAAAGTAGGTCACATGAGGCGGTCACACCGCTGGCACAAAACGAAGCAGAAGGCATAATTAACCAAGCACAAGGCGTGATTGGCCAAAACTGAGCAAGACCTGTATGTTTTAACGTTTATCTTCAACACTTATTATCAGGGTGAATTATCTGTTTATTTAACCTTGGCATTCGAGATGAGGGGAGGGAAGGATATAGGGCTAAGCTTAGGGCTGTTTAGGGAAGGAGGGGGTGTTGATTTCGGATATTGTTACTGATTATTTTGTATCGTGTTTTACTGTGTAGAGCTGGTGTTCATATGAGTACAGTGTTTCTGATAGAAGCCTGTACGCTTATGTTTTGTGTGCACTGGCCGGTCTAGTTTTACCAGTCACTTTCTATCGTGTTTTTACTGTTTAGAGGTGGCGTTCATACGAGTATAAAGTTTGTGATATAAGCCTGTACTCTTGCGTTTTATGTGCACGGGGCGGTCTAGTTTTACTGATCACTTCGTATCGTGTTGTAACTGTGCAGAGCTGGCGTTCATATGAGTGTAGAAGACTTGGATTTGTGTGCTGCGTATTTTAGTATTTTATTGTTTGTACTTTAGACACGAGTGTGTTTGTGATAGTTGTCAGTTGTGACGTCATCGCGAGGACCAGCACGTCAGCCTCGTCTCAGTGCGTGTGACCCACGGGTGTGTTTTTAGTAAATGATGCCGTCCTCTGTTTATTTGCGTTTTATTTAATGTTCCTTCCGAGAAATGCTTTCGCCGGTCTGGCTCGCTGTCCTTGGTTGGTGACCATATCTTCATGTTCATACATTTACGTCTTTTGCATGTTCCATAAGATCTGTTTTAGAATTGTGTGGCCTGTCGGTTTTACAATTACATGGCTTAAGATCCTACATGAATTTTCAAGAACGACAAGAAAAATTAAGGCCAACTTTTAAATAGAAAAAAAATACCGGCAGTCTTACTTTTTTGCACAATTCATTTTACAGACAGGCAGATGAGATTGTGATATGTTCCACGTGTTTGTGGCCACATTCGTGACTCCCTGCCTGATATATGTGGACATTCGTGGTGCTCTGCTTTGTCGGTTCTATGTCATGTGGGACGTACCAGTCATGTGGGTCGTACCAGTCATGTGGGACGTACCAGTTATGTGGCGAGTACCTTTTCTGTCGAAAGTACCTGTTATGTCGAAAGTACCCGCTTTATTGCAAGTACAGCGTTTAGTGCCGCTTTAGTCAATGAAAACAATGCAATGTCTAGAGAAACGTATAGCAAACATGTTTATGCTTAACTTTGATTTTTTCAGGGAGAGTGACGCTAAAAGGGAAATCAGCAGTGTGTTACAACACACAGAAACACAGCCTCGAGTTTTGAGTCGTCAGTCTGAAACAAGTTTTTTTTTGCGAGTGGGGAGTTGCAAACTATAGACGCGATGCTATGGAAGTTCATCAAGCTCCCACTGCAAAGAATCTGCCACTTGTCACGTTAGTGCCTGTCTCATACGTCACGTTAGAGACTGCGTCATATGTCACGTTAGTGCCTGTCTCATACGTCACGTTAGTGCCTGTTTCATACGTCACGTTAGTGCCTGTCTCATACGTCACGTTAGTGCCTGTCTCACACGTCACGTTAGTGCCTGCCTCATACGTCACGTTAGTGTCTGTCTCATACATTACGTTAGTGCCAGTTTGTGTGTCACGTTAGTGCCGGTCTCATACATCACGTTAGTGCCTGTCTCATACGTCACGTTAGTACCTGTCTCATACGTCACGTTAGTGCCTGTCTCATACGTCTCGTTAGTGCCTGTTTATGTGTCACGTTAGTGCCTGTCTCATACGTCAGGTTAGTGCCTGTCTCACACGTCACGTTAGTGCCTGTCTCATACGTCACGTTAGTGCCTGCCTCATACGTCACGTCAGTGCCTGTCTCATACGTCACGTTAATGAAGTCTCATACTTCACGTTAGTGTCTGTCTCACACGTCACTTTAGTGCCTGTCACATACGTCACGTTAGTGCCTGTCTCATACATTACGTTAGTGCCTGTCTTATACGTCACGTTAGTGCCTGTCTCATACGTCACTTTAGTGCCTGTCTCATACGTCACGTTTGTGCTTCCATGGGTTTTACTCACTCTCATTTTAGAAATAGAATAAGTCATAGGTGTGGTGGCGAAGTGATTGTTATCGAGGGGGGGGGGGGGGGGTAGAATAAGTGCACATCTTGCGGCCCTTGTGACGTCATCAGATGACGTCATGTAAGGCAAATTTGTGCGAGTGGTTTATGAATCTTATGCACCTTGGCCCACTATCTGTTGTATTTCTGTTTCCTGAAGAAAATGTTAAATTTCTGGTTTCTTGAAATCCCAAGTGTGGGGGGGGGGGGGGCATCAACCTCTTAAATTGCCACACAAAGTACTGAAACTGCTCTAATATAAGCGCTCACATACAACAGAACCTTCCCTGCAGTATCGCACAGCATTTAGTAGCTGGAAACAGAACCGTGTTAGAACTACACAGTTGGCCTCCTCACAGGCGTGTGGGATGTCCGATTACTAAATTCTACCTTCGTCGTGTAACTGAGCCATCTTCGTTGTACTAGAATTTATTTTAAAAATGGAAAAGTATTTTTTTTTGCTTCAGAATCATTTTATTTACTTGTTTTTTTTTCTGTCTTGAGGCACCATTATTTAGTGGTTTGGCAGGTTTGTTCAGGAAATAAATTGATGAGTTAAATTTATTTGAATAAATAACACATTTTTTTTAAGAATGATGCATTAAATGTTTTAAATATTACTATAAAATACATGTGATAATAAACAAAGGCAATATCTTCTGTCAGTGTGGTCATGAGTGAGCATGTTTTCTGCAATTTTTAAAATTTTTCTTCACCATAAAGAGATCTGTGTTGCTGTTAGCCATGTTTCCTTCGAGGCTATGTCTTTATAACGAGGTTCTACTGTACCGCGCTAATAACACACCAGGCACTTTAACCTGTACTGTAGTCACTCGACATCGGATATCTCGAGGTTTCACTTCCGAAAAAATGTTCTTTACTTCCGGAAAGTTTGTCACAGAAACCAACATCGAATAGTACGAAGGTCATGGCTAATAAGGGGACTTGTGGAGGAGTGTGGAGGAGTGAGGGTTGGGGGGGAGGGAAGAGGGGTGTTGGCGTCACCCTCGCCGAAGCATCGAGATATTGGGCGTTCTAGACAGGGAATTTTGCTATTAAATTTCAAGATGTCCTTGCTACTCGCTGGGTAAGGACGTAGCTATAAAATGAGTTTCTGACTACGGGATCATGTAGTGCATAATTAGTAATTTATATATGGAATAGATTCCTAGTAATAGTAGTATAAATTTTAAGATTAGAATATAAGTAAAACGAAACCGCAGTCATATGAAAACTCAAATAATTTCTTTGTACATGATTTAAAATTTACCAAAAAAAATGGATTTTAAGTTTCAGCTTAATTTAATTGAAATTTCGTGAAATAGCGAGATATTTTTTTCTATATTTCCGTGTACTGGCGTTTTCTGTGTACTTGCGTTTTCATTGTACTTGCGTTTTTTGTGTACTTATGTACCTAATATCTCCAAGTACTAGTCTTTTAGTAGATGGTATATTTTATTTATATGATTTAGTTGCAAGTTTAAGAATATATAGATCAGTATTTTAATAAAAGAATTATACACAATGCTGTATTTTCATTGTCATGTGTCTTGTCATGTAACTTGTCAATGTGACGTCTTACCAGCTGGTGTCTGTCATCAATGTTTGTACATCTAGTTTATAAACCAAACTGGACGTAATTTTAACCGGGTGGCGTCGAATGTTCTGGGCGATCCTTAAACACATTCTACTGTTATTGTACAAGAACGGCTTTCTTCTGAATGTCAAGGTCATTTATAGTTCTCAGTACTCGATCTCAGCAGAGCACTCCCGCCGCCCTTCCCCCTCCCCCTCCCCCTCTCCCCTGTTTCTGAACCATCGTATGTAATTGAGCTGGGGCGTTGCGCTTGTGTCGGCTGCTGCTCTGCTCTGTATTATCCATTCCCACCCCCACAAACATCGTGGCGGGCTTTTGGGAGACCCTCGGTCTTCTTCGTGGGAGCTTTGTCCTTGGATTCGAAGGCCGAATGTTTGATTCGGCGGCTGCGATTAGCCCCAGTACAGATATTCCTCCATTCGTCACACGGTTAATCTGGTGAGTTTATATGATATGCAAGTAAAGCCTGTTTGGCTGTAGTATCGCCATTTCACATGGAAAATAGAAACTTTCAGATCTTGCATTTCAAAAATATATGAATTAATTTCTCACATAAAATTAAGAACAGTAAATGAGAATGCAATCCGGCAAAAATCATTTAAAATATTTTTTTAATTTTTTAAGGAAGGATTTTTATCTTCTACCATTTGAGATCCTTTGAAAAAGAGCAGCTACATTGTATTCCAAATGGATGCGGGATAAAACTTCTCTCAAAACGTCAATTGGCGAAAGATCGACCGATAAAGCGTCGCCAACTGCGAAAATGGATAAAATGTGACTAATATTTGATGAAATGAAGCAGCCAAAAAAGGTGCATTGGCACGAGCTGTTTACAGAAGCGATATTAAGAAACACTAGGTGATGTTCAAAATATTAATCAAAAAAAGCCATGAGGACCTCGAGTTGACGAATTTGACCTGCTAAAATTTCAGCTGGGAGGGATTTTATTGTCGGTACTTGAAAGAATTCATTCAACATTTCTCCATGACCCTTGGCAAAAAAATGTGAATGTTAACTGGAGTACATTTGAAGACACCCCGCTGCCTATGTGCATCAATCTTGCTGTCGATACCTTAGGTATATCGCACACCGCTAGATACATTTCATACCCTACCCATCACGATGCAGAATCGTTATTAGAATTCTTCACCCGCTACGTATTGGAATGGTTTCTGCTCATATTTAGGCACAAAGAATGATCAGGGTACATGATGAACAGAGTTGGAAAATTTGCATAATTTTGAGGCAGCGCCGATTTAAAAACAACAGGGTTCGGCTTTCAAGAAGTCCATTAAGTGCGGGTATATCATATAATTTAACAGGAATGAACACTTTTGCTCCAGACGCAAAATTTGAAGCACCATGAAAAGAAACTGGACTGAAATACGAACAGTAAGACAGCCGGACAGAAATCTTCACAATGTCATGGTTCCTGTTACTTATCACCACATTTCCTTGCTATTATCCTTTTGCTTTTAGCACAACGTACTGAAATACTACTTTTGTCCATTCGTGAGAACAATGGATATAATACACAACAGCCAATAGTGATTTCTGTGCAGAAATCCTGTAACTGAAACTTGGGTGTCTGGACTTGCCTACAAGGCTTTCTCTCCACCGAATAACTCGCATTCATTTATTTGTTTAAAACTGTGAAACGTCTTTAGGTTATTCACAAATATCTACTTATCAGATTAAGCAGATTAGCGAGTGTCTGTTTATTATTCACTATTGAGTGGAGACCTGGCGATCTCATAGGTTTATTGATAATTTTCTATGAGAAAATATGCATACTTCTCAAGGGATAAATTGAAAATTATACTGTGAAAGACATAACAATATTTTACCAGTCATTTGCGTTTATAGAGTATATGAGTCTCGGTCACGTGAAATCTGTCTCACTGCATCAATCAGCACGTCGTGAGAACAGAAACAATCGCTGTCTTTCCAAATGTTATCTGATATTGGAAAATAGTTCCAACTTCTATGTTCGAGTTTATTTTTAATCTCATCTGTCATTGGCTCAGTATAGTTAAACCATTTGCGGGCGTATTGTAGCCAGGTTTTTTCTGGCGTTTTTATAAGGCAATAAATAACTTGGGCGTTGATGTCAGGTCTGTCCTTGGCTGCTCGACGCTGGTATCTCATTGGCCAGCCATACCACGTGATTTCTATCAGAGATGCATTCTGAGGTAGAAAACTATACCAGGAGAGTCCTGCTCCTTGTGCGCCGATAAGTACGGACGTACAACGTATGATTTCCATTTGTTCTTGAATAGATTTCCCTTCAAAATACTCTATTCGTACATTAGAGTATCCAAGGCTTTTTACCAAGACAACCAGATCGTCTATATTTATTATGTGACGCGTTTCCCTTCTTTCAATAAACAAAACAGAATAATTCAAACAAGGTTTGAAATTTGACTTTAATCTTTCCAGGACAGTCTTACGAACACTAGTTCTTTCATCTGTTGACAATTTTATTTGTTTTCCAAAAATTCCATGCCTAAAACATAACGGTGTTTTCTCAAATACGTTGATAAGTGCAAACAGTTTTGAAACTCCCACCTCATAAATTATCTCGCGAAATGATTGATTCATTTTCTGCAGTTTGGGTACCACCAGGGCGGTTTGTGCACCATGCCGAGTAGAATTATAGAATAATTGTGCCTTGCTCCATTGAATCTGAGTAAACAAATGAGGCAGCGTTGCGTACCACAGCAGGAAAATTTGATTAAAATCCCTCCAGTATGATGCAAAATACGCGACGTCAGCACTGTACACTGCGTTGCTTGGTGTATTATCGCGCGATAACTCCACATACCAGTACTTGTCACGCCCTCCTTTCCTATAGTTAATTGCAAATTTGAAACTTTCCCCAGGTGTAACTGCGCTCTTATCAAAAGATACGAGTTTTACCTGTGATGGTTTGTATGGCGGAGACGCTGTAGAATCGAAGACCATGCACACGTTCACAAAATGTCTGAATGGCATAATGCCAAGCGAAGAATGATTCTCTCTTTTATCTTTGCTATTTACTGTGACATTTTGAAAAGTGAATTCTCTGTGCCGTAATTTTTCTTTTGTTTTATCTTCTTTAACTTGTGAGTGAATTGCAATATTCTGTAATAAACTATTCATCATAATTAAAAATAAAGTCATGTAGATAAAATAGCAATATCGTGGTTTAAAACATTTATCCATTGTCATGCTCTAAATATTCCTCGTTACTGTGGTTTTGTTATATTATCACATTTTATTTTACAATCTCCCATATACACTTCATTGTGTTTGCTCTGAGTTATGTCTCTGCAGGCATAGAACTAAACACATTTAGAGCTTACCAAGCGTAACAAAACAACACACTGGCACAGAGAAACAATGGCAAAACCAGTCCACACAACGGTCAATGCTTGGATACGAAATGATCCCTTTCAATACTGAACGTGAATCGGGCTCTTTTTGAGCCAATTGTTTTGGGTTTATGGCGTGGGACCATAATTTATTTAGAAGCCATGGTTGAAGTTTTACACACTTTTGATACTGTTTTAGTTTTTATGTTGCATTTTGGGGTGATTGTACTTACGATTAAATTTTGTATAAATATAGTTGTTTATGTTTTTATCGATATGATCTAACTATTTCTGTTTTGCTGAAGCAATCGATGCGCTGTGTCATCGGTATCGAGTTTTCTCCTTGTCTCGACCTCACTTCTTAGTTATATAAAAGTTTTATAAAAATCAATCGTAAGATAAATTCGTGTGCAAAGCCTGTGAGAATGCAAAGCGCTTTACAGCGTTCCCATGTTGAATTTTGGGCTGGGCACTCTTATGGCTAAGTCGGGTAGGTATATGCTACCGGTAGATCCCACCCAACATCCGCAGTGAGCGATGTTTTCATGTTTAACGATGTAAAACCACCTTTTCGAATTCAGAGAATAAGTACCGGGACCGGTGAGCAGCAACATTCAGGGGCAATCAATGTTCCACGCAGTTTAAAACAGTTGCAGCGCGATCTTCAAACAGTTCTCTTTTGGGCATGATGTTATCGTACAATAGTGGTTCACTTATAGATTTATTTATCTGTGTTACGACCAGCCTCGTTGGCCTAGTGGTTAGAGTGTTATCGTATAAGGGGGTTTCGTTGTGAGTGTTTCGTGTCTGAATTAAATTTCAGTTTATTCCTTTATATCTTTTATAAGTTAAACCTTTCTGAATATTGACACTTTATAAGTTATAATTAATGTTCCTCCTAATTATCACTTATTAATTTCGATTGGATATCCAAATCAAAGTTCTCTAAACTCAACCATCTGTCAGTGGACATCTTGTTTGACCAGTATTCACTCGGACGTAGATGTAAAATGATGGCAACTGTTTGTCAGGACTCAGAATTACTGTTACGCTAGACGTCGGACCTGTCGCTGACTTAACTTATGGTCAAACGGAATTTCCGCACATTCAGTTGGTAATTCCAATAAACTGACTGAACTTATTATTCTATACTGTTCTGGTTTTCCAAAACTGATCTGGATTTCCAAGACTGATGAACATGAACTGTTCTTCAGCTTATATACTAACGAGCGTTA